>JADGJL010000184.1:0-34323 GCA_027600665.1 Irineochytrium annulatum | reverse complement strand
GTACAGAGCACGTGATGGATGTTGCTCCTTTGATCTAGCTGATCCAACGCTGTTGACTATCGGGCGCTCCTTGCCGCTCGTCATTTCGTTGCGCTCCGCGTTTCTCGACACCGCGCTTTCATCGTTATTGCGTGGAGAAACCCAAGTGCGAACAGGTTCTCATACAAACGCGCCAGTTTGGGTAAAGCTTCAGAGTGAACACGTCCATTAATCGGACTCAAAGTCCTCAACAAATATATTCAAACTATTCTCCATGCTCTGATCATTATTTCTTTCTTGGTTGCTTACAACGGACGGTACTCGCTTGCTTTTCAAAATTGGGGGCTTAATGAGAGGGGCTGACACCGCTTGGAAATGAGCATTGAGGTGCGTCCGAATCTGAGCACATTAAAGAACGTTTACGTGTGTAAAACCCACCACGGCATTGTTGTAGAAGAGCCCAGACTTGCACAAGGCAAATGCTACATGAGGTTCGGAACTCAAACAGATTTGCAGCAGCACTTTGAACAAAGTTGACAAAAACGTTCGAAAAACGCTTAGACTTGATTGCGGCAAGTGACTGCCGCCATGATACTCGGATCGTACCGCCGCAAAAAGTAATGATCTTAATACATGAGGATCCACCGTCCCCCGCTTTTGGAGAGAAATTTCCAGCACTATCAGCAGTATTAATTAAAGGTAATAGGTGAAAGGCGACCAACCAGATAGACCAGTGACAGCTATTGAAACATCAAATTCGGTAGAATGATCACTAGACGCTGTAATGACATCGCGGAGAATTATTACATTCAAAGTGTCGGTCGTGTCGCCAATTGAACACAACGATCCTTCTAAAAGTGATTTTGCTAAGGTATACGACGACACTCGAAGGTCTCTTAACACGAAGTCAACCTAAACGAAATGTGTAATGATTGCGTTACCTAGAACACGAAGGTGACAGACATCTCAGCGCGGTATCCAGTGCTCTTTCCCATAGAGGCAGAGGAAGGTCTCGGCAACTATCGTCGTCAACTACGTGTATCAAAAAAGGGAAGAGTTACTTGGTAAAAAGCGAAGACAGGAGGTAGTGACCAGAAGTTTTCATTCGTTCCCCCTCCGGGTGAGATTGTACCTGCATACTTAAATAAAACAACGCAGAAGATAGAGTACCTCGCAAATCGCTAAGCATACGTCAAGCAGCAACTTTGGACATACGCGAATTTCGCTCTCAGAATTTCTTCTTTTGTTATTCATACCGACGAAGTCACCATACCTTAGAACGGAACGCAAGTAGCCGCAATAGCAACGAAGTAAGCGGCATCGCTTCGTTTCCAAAGTTCCTACAAATGTTAGGTTGCTTTAAAAAAACACTTCTTACCTTCTGAATATTCGAAACATAATTTTTGCATCTCGTTCAATACGTAGGGCATGAAGACCTCCTTCCGCCTCATGAATGTTATTTGTAAACATGCCAACGATAGCATCATGAGACCAGTCGTATCAGCGCCTTCGTGTAGGACTGAGAAGCTGATCTTTTCCACATCCGCCGAGACGCTAGACAGGTTTTTCGCCAAAAAACCAGCATAACCTCGATATTCATTCAACAGCGGATACTATTCAACTTAGATTCACAAGCTACTAGGGCCAACTAACGCGGTAAGAACGGTCTCGCAGGGCTCGTTTCAACAGAATAGACACTGTTGGCCCGGCTTCCGCGGCAACAGCATCTAGCTCTAACCTCTTCGCCCGACAGATCACGTATCGCAGCGTAGTGGCAATGTTGCAGAGTTCAGCAAACTCCGCTGTCTCGAACAAGTATTAGGCATTAATAAGTCCGAAATGGTACTTGAAGTCGATTTTGAAGAGTCCGCGTCCATTGCGTTGCATGGCGCCGAAAGTCCGTGTCCGAGGACAACGAAATGATCTTGGACTGAACAACGGCGTGCGACCGTGTCGACGATGGATTGACTTCCATTTGTGTGTGGGAGGTTTTTCTATTACTATTACAAGCATAGGTTGATCAAGCCACTCGATGTTGTCATTAGTGAGAGGTCAAACGCTCCAGCATCACCCGCGACGAGCGATCACCAACCCGTCGACACCATCGTTGCGCCGCCCGCGCCTCCACACCCGTCCACCATTCCCGATTGGCAGGAGAGGGAGGGAATGGCAAGGGAGATAGGGCAGGGAGTTGGAGGAGGCGAGGGAAGGACAGAGGGATGCGAGAGAGTATGGAGGGTGAATTTGAGAGGAGTTGGGACAGGCGACACATGGGAGGGACGGATGCCGAGAGGGAGGGAGGTGGAAGGTTTTTCTGGACCTCTGGATGCACTTAGTGAATAATGATCGCTTTTGGTAAAGGATCTTGTTTTCGTGCCGCTCTCATTATTGTTCAACGGCAGCACCCTCAAGAAAGACACGGACGGCGTAGTCGATGTAACCATTGCTGAGAGTCTTCGTGGTGGCTCTGGAGGGTGGCTCTGGAGGGTGGCTCTGGAGGTGGGGTTCATTGTCACCCCGGCCCTTGGAAGCGTTTTTGTAGGACAGTTGGGATATGCGTTGTCGTGGGAGGCCCAGGAACTGTTGATAATGACCCTTCTCGGTATTGGTTAGTGCAGGAGATGCTATTGATATACTTAGGTTGAAGAGCATGACCTCATCGCGATGACCCCTCAATATCACTCTTGGGCGGCTTTGCGAGAAACATGCGACGTACACGGACTTTTAAGAGAACGCTGTCCTTAGGTCCTCCTCCCAACGCGGAAGTGGTCGCCGTTTCTTGCGAGGGAGCGCCGCGTCGGCCAAGGAGAACGCTGTCGCGGGCGGCTAACCGTCGGCGCCGAGGTGGGGACGACCCTCGACCCCATCCTCATGCCCAGGAGCGCGCTGGCCGCGTGGCGGGGACCCGCGAAGAACGACGCCCTATAATGAGCCCCGTTTGCATTGGCCCCTTTCCAATGCCCAATCAGTCAACTAATGGTAAAAGAAGTATCTGCATAATACGGTTGCTCAACCGAAAGATGGCCATTTTTCAAACAGAAAACCACCTCACTGCTGGCAACAGCCACTTAGCTGGTGATTCCCATATTCTAAAATTGCTGGAGGATTTTCATTCCGATGACTATGAGCAGCTAAGATTGCAAACGATATTCTTTCCAACATAGATCGCGAGCTCGCCAAAACCTCGGCCCTTTAATGTTATTTCAATAAAAGTTCCCTAGTATAGGATTTGCAATATGCTCTTCCCACGCTACAACGATCGCCCGAAATCTATGAGCAATCCACGCCAAGGTGCGAGGGAGAGATTCGCCTGGGTGCGGTCATTTTTTTTACAAAGCATGAATGAGGTTAGTAGTTAGTTGAGGTGGACGGATGGACGAGATCCCGGTAGCCGACGCTGGACCTAAGCGGAGAGCTGCCGATGCCAATCGATGTTGGGGGGGCACCGGATTGCGTCGATGGCCCTGCGGAAGGCAGGGTTTAGCTCGATTCGACGATCCAGATGGATGCGGATGCGGGAGACTGCCGGGCTGGGCCTTGACTTAAAGAAAAGGTGGCCTGGGGTTGGAGGGCTGGATTCGGAGCCCTGCAAACGACCTTAGTGCTCTTGATGGAACTCATTCTTCAACAGAACTGAATTCCTTTCCTTTCTTCAACGCAGGATCCCATGAGCGGCGGTTCCTCCGCCGACTCCGCCGAGTCCACGGCCTACTGGATTGAGTGGTTTCTCTCCCTGAAGGGCAACGACCTCTTCTGCGAGGTCGACGAGGAGTACATCCTCGACCGCTTCAACCTCACCGGCCTCAACACTGAGGTCCCCCACTACACCGCCGCCTATGAGCTCATGACCGACAGCCTGGACGAGGACCTTCCCGATGAGACCCGCGCCGAGATTGAGGCGTCGTCACGACACCTCTACGGCCTCATCCACGCCCGGTTCGTAATCACCAACCGCGGGCTGCACAAGATGTTCGAGAAGGTCCGCCACGCGGAGTTCGGCCGCTGCCCCCGGGTCCTCTGCCATAACCAGCACGTCCTCCCCGTGGGGATGTCCGACATCCCCGGCGTGAAGTCCGTGATGTTGTACTGCCCTCGGTGCGAGGACGTCTACACCCCTCCCTCGCGGAGACACGCCGCCATCGACGGGGCGTACTTCGGGACGACGTTCCCGCACCTATTTCTGCAGGTGTACCCGCAGCTGGCGCCGGGGAATCGGGCGGCGACGGTGGAGCGATATGTGCCGAGGATCTTTGGGTTCAAGATCCATGCGAGCGCGAGGGAGCATCGGGCGCAGGATGAGCTGAGGGAGGAGCAGCAGAAGCGGCTCGCGAGCGTGCAACTCGCGGAGGAGTGATTGGCGTGTGATTGGGCTTGATGGGACAGGGCGAGGCTTCCGGTTTTTTCCGGTAGTGGCCGGGAAGAGGGGATGTCCGATCTCGTTGGGATCATTAGGGCAAGGGATTGTAACTTGGTTGTTACGGTTTTGGTGAAGGATAGCATGCGGGGAAAGTCTGCGGCGTCTTCATAAACGGGCGGCGACGTATGGGCGCCGGCGCTTTTTCGGCCGCCTCGCTTGGGTATTTTGACTACTATTTAGGGTTGGTAAACGGAGGAATTTTCGTTGCTGGGGATAGTGTCGGCGGGCGCCTGGGAGGGGGACTATGAGATGTTGGGGCGCGGTTTGCAGCGTCTTCGTGTGTTTGTTTCTTACCTATCCTCAAAAAGCTTAGTTTGTGCTTTTTTGTTTGCTTCATATTTGCTTGTGACATGGTGGTAATGATGATGGCGGCGCAGGCCGAGTACCGTTATTTCCCTCTGCTTATTTACTAGTATTGGTCACGTTCTTGCAATCACCCCTCAGCCTTTCAATCGTGTAGCTTTATGTGAATCTGTACTCGCTCGCTTAATTCCCCTATTTCCATCCTGCCATGCCTTTAATTAATTATAGGGATGACACATCCCGTGACAAACAAAGAGCTCATCCATACTGCATAACTTACCTTCTATGAATGCGTTATCTATTGCTTTTAACCTCCCAAGACGGTCGCACCTCGTCTGGGTTCAGCTCGTCCAGGTTCAGATCTAGCGTGATAGCCGGGATGAAGCTATGCTTCAGCTCCGTCTCCAAAAAGGTCAGGACAATAGTTTTTGTAAAATAAGGACGTTGAAATTCTGCAGCTTCGCTTTGGGTGTTGGGACGTAAAGTATTTCATTTTTAGAGCTGCCCTACTAAAGCCCTGGCGTTACAACTGTAGCTCCATCTAACTCCCTGCACGCTTGGACGCTCGGTTGACAAACGATGTAGCGCCTAGCCAAAACTGCTCGGGATTACACCGATGAGAGCATAGTGCAGATATATCTAACAGGACAGGGTTCGGACAATCAGCCAGTCGACGAGAGGCACTTGACTGTGGCGACCTGGTATTAATACCAAGCTGATAAAACCGATCGCAATTAAATGGTGGGCCGAAATGCCATTAGAGTGCAAACTGTTTCTTCAACGTTCGAAAAAGCCGACCACCAACGCGTTGCAACTGCAACTCCTTGATCGTGTAAGGCTATGCTAGCTCCTTTGCTGCTTGAGTATCGAATGACCTGCGTTTTGCGTTTTGAAGATGCAGAAAAGATTTGTTTAGGAATGTAACTTTTGGACTTCAACTAGACGATGTTGGATAGCAATCAATTCTCGATGAGCAAAACGGGGTTCCGGAGTCTGACATCTCGCGAACGTGTACGTGTAAGATACGCAACTAACTCCCCAGCATAGTCCTGGTGATCGTTTTGATCGAGCCTTTCCTCCCTTGTGGTTCTAGCTGCTCGTTGGGTTCCCCGCCATTCTTTTATTATTGATGGAGTGCATAGCCCCTGCTCCACAAATGTGCATCATCTCCTTCACACCAATAGGTTTCCTTCCTTCTGCATATATTTAAGGAAATGTCGACTTCAGTGCCCAAAACGGCCCCGACTTTGCCCGCTTCTTTATCCGTCGCACTTCGTCCGGGTTTAGATCCAGCAGCTTTGTGATAGCCGGGATGAGGCTATCCTTCAGCTCTGTCTCCAAAAACGTCAGAACAATGTTTTTCAAGTAAACGACGTTGAGATTCTGCAGCTTCTCGCCCTTCTCATAGAGTCGTATCTCATCGCGAAGCACCTGCAAGAAGATTCCATCTTTTAGCTTATCCTAACAAAGTACGCAACAACACCGGTCTCACCTGCTCCAACATCCCCAACCGCTTCACCTCCTTCTCCGATTCCCCCAGCAGCTCCTCCAGTTGCTCCATCCTCATCACAAGCTCCTTCCCCTTCATGCTGCTTACCAGCAAACCGTTCCCCGCGACCCCAGCTTCCCCACCGCCAGCGTTCCCAGTCCCCAACGCCACGGACTTCGTCAGCAGCTCCGCAAAAGACTCCACGGGCCTCCCCGCCGGCCCAGCGGAAAGCGCGCCGCTGAATGACGAACTTCTCGACCACCTCCCGAGCTCCCGTGAACTTCCGCTGAAGAACCCCCCGCCACGCGCAACGCCCTTTGCAACGCTGGCGGGGTTCATCACGACCCCCGTCGCGGCCGCGGCGGACGCGGCGGCCGCCGTGGATTTCGCGCGGTCCGCCTCCTCCACCGCGCTCGCGGCCTCCGAGCGCGCGGACGCCAGCTCGGCTGCCAGGTTCTCCGAGATGCGGAGCAGGGACGTGCATTCGGCGCTCTTGCTGTGCAGCTGGCGTTCCAGCAGGTCGATTGTGGTTTTTAAATCGTCACGAAGGCTCGCGATGGCGGACGCGTGGGCGTGGTCTTTGGCGCGGTGGGACTCGGCGTTGGCGTCGCGTTGGGCGTCGAGTCGCGCGAGGGCGGATTGGAGGTCGGTGCGGAGTTGCGGGTGCTCGCGGGAGAGGTGGCGGAGGGTGTTGAGCTCGGATTCGAAGGCGGTGAGGGTTTCGAGGGTGGTTGTGAGGTCAGATTCGAGGTGGGTGGCGCGAGTGAGGGCGGCGTGGAGGGATGATTCCAGCTTGCTGAACCAGATGTTAAAAGACCTCATCATAAAGCATATCGCCATTATACCGACATTTTCTCTTCGCTCAAGCGGGTAATGTCATCCTTAAGGTCGGCGACTTTGGCGACTGATTCCGTCAGCCCAGACTGTTGGAGCGCGCTGTGGGCTTTGACCTTGTAGGACTGGAACTCGGATTTTACCTGCAACGTCTCCGCCTTGGCGTCTTTCAGCGCTTTCTCCTGTTTCCAACCATCAGCACGAGGTCGAAGTAGGCCAAAAAGAAGGCGCGTCGCACTTACATAGTTCTCCTCCCGGACCTTCCACCCCATCCTCTCCTCCTCCCACATCTTCCGCACGCCCGCGGTAGCCTCCTCCCCCTCCCTCCTCTCAACATTCATCCCGCATATCACCAGATTCAAATCATCGATCTGCGCTTGGAGCGCGCCGATCCGGTCGTCGCGCTCCTTCATGCTGGTCTTAGAGTCATTGATCTTCCTGCTGGCCTGGGTCAGGAGCGACCTCATCTTCTGGATCTTGTCGTCGCTCTTCTTCTGGTTCGTGAAGTATTGTTCTGCGCGCTACGCTTTAGGTTTGGCGCACGAAGAAAAGAAACGCGTTACCTTCGGCGTTCCGCAGTGTCTCGGCCATGGCGGCCATCTCCCTATTTTTGTTCGCGAGGATGATCATCAGGTCCTGATCCTTCCGCTGTTGCGCGGCCGTAGCCGCCGCCGCGTCCTTCCGCTGCTGCGCGTTTGTGGCAGCCGTAGTGTTTGCCCCGAATAGGCTCGTCGCGGCCGCCCGCATGGCCGGCATGGCGGACTGCGGGAGGAGCTGCGGAGGCTGCAGGGTCGTCGGTGTTGTCGGAGGGGTCGCCACGGACTTTGAGACATCCTGCTCGGCGGGCGTGAGGGACACCGTTGCGATGATTTGCTTCGGCCTCGGCGTTGCGCCGGCCAAGGCGGCTGGCTTAAGGAGCGGGTCCAAGGGCGGCTGGACGGCATCCGGTGGTACGACTGCCACTGGTTCCGCGACGTCGGCGGGGGCCGAGAGGGTCGGGGAGGTGGCCGTCATGACGTGAGTGGGAGGTTGTTTGGACGCGGTCAAAATCTGGCAGGCGTCGCCTTTTCTTCAAGCCTGTGGCGAGCTTAACGTGAGCATCAGAGACCGCCCCCACGAGATGCTGCGAGGCTGCAGCGGGGCTGTTGGGGGATGATCACTGACCATTTGCGTATGGGCCGGGATGGGGCGTGGGTTGACGTTGGGCCTGGTCATCATTGTCCCGGAGCGACCGATGGAGAAGGAGATGTTTCGACCAAGGCTTGAGCTCCTGTCGAGTAGAACGTTGTTGGAACTTGGGAGCGCCGCGCCGGGATACTTACGGGCTTGAAGAGCGTCTACGTTTCTGGTGCCTTGCCGCGTTCTAACCTTTTCCGCATGCTTTCTTGGATATTAATACTGCCTTCTGCTTGTGGTGAAGTCGTTCATGGGACGGGTGAGGCCGCCTGTGAATGAACACTATTTAACCGCGGTTTGCGCAGAAAACAAAGGATGTGACCAAAAGCCCCGGCCCGCGATCCAGCGAGCGTGCCTCCGCGCCGAACAAGAAGTCAAAGCCAGAATCGAGCGTTAAAGCTGCAGGGGGCAAGGGAGGAGGGAAGGTGGAGAAATCGTCACGCAAGTCCAAAATACCGACTAAGGCGAAGGACGAGAAGCTGCTCGAGGAGCTCGACTCCATGGCGGGCTCGATATTCGAGCTTGCCAAGAAGGGGAAGACACAGCACTCGAAGCGGGCGACGCCAGCTAAGAAGGTCGGGGAGGATGATATCATGGAGCAGCTTGATTTCTCGAGCTTGTAAATACATATTTGCATCAGTGATTAGTTTGTATTGCGAGGGTTCAGCATAATTGCAGTGGAGTAAGGAGTGGTTGCCTGATAGCAATCGCGTCTTTCCGCCGAAATCGTCGAAACCACCACGATGGACTCGTCCAACACGGCGGGCGGGATGGGATCCTCGACGGTATGGCCGAATGCCCTCCCGCGTGATCTGACGCCGGCTACTACAGAACCTCGAGGACCAGTCCAAGATTCTGGAGGAGTCGCTCAACATCGTCAAGGTCTGATCTGGTGATCTGAAAGGTCCTTTGCTCACCTCTTTCACAGGTTCAGGCGTTCCATATGAAGCGATGCCTTGTACGTAAGACCCTGTGGAATCGGAGCAAGGCGATCAGGCGATCTGGCCGCTGTTAACGACGCGCGATTGCACGAATCTGGAAGATACCGTTACTTAATGTTTCTTAGGACAACAACAAGCTCATGGACGCCCTAAAGCATTGCTCAACGATGCTCGCGGAGCTCCGGACTTCATCTTTGACGCCAAAGAACTACTATGAGCTATGTCAGTTTTCTTGACTGCTCTTGCCTCGGATGACGTTAACCGCATCCACAGACATGGCCATCTTCGATGAGCTCCGACACCTCACCAACTACCTCTACGACGCCCACATGTCCAAGCGCCACCACCTCTCGGATCTCTACGAGCTCGTCCAGTATGCGGGAAACATCGTGCCCCGTCTCTACCTTATGATCACGGTCGGGTCCGTGTACATGCGCGTCGCGAGGGAGCAAACGGCCACGAAGCAAGCCAGGATAGCCGATGGGTCGCCGCCGCCGACGGGGGAGGAGGAGGATGTGCCACCCATTCAGGAACTGATGAGGGATATGCTGGAGATGTCGAGGGGCGTGCAGCATCCTACGCGGGGTCTATTTTTGCGGTACTACCTCAGTGGCGTGACGAGGGATTATATGCCTGATGGCACGATCGATGGGTTGGTGATGCGAATCTGACGATTTTTGCTGAATTTATTGAAGGCCGCATGGGACGATCAACGATTCCATCCAATTTATATTGCAAAACTTCGTCGAGATGAACAAGTTATGGGTTCGCCTGCAGTTTCAGGGACACAGTAGGGAGAGGGATAAGAGGGAGCTGGAGAGGAAGGAGCTGAGGCTTCTGGTTGGGTCCAACCTTGTCCGATTGAGCCAGTTGGACGGGCTAGACCTCGAGATCTTTAGGGGCATTGTCCTGCCAAAGGTGCTGGATGAGATTGTCAGCTGCCGGGACGTGATCGCGCAGGAGTATTTGATGGAGGTTATCATTCAGGTACTTGGTAGCTTTCGTTCTCGAACGTCCTTGCTTAACTTAACGGCAATTAGGTGTTTCAAGATGACTTCCATTTGCGGACGCTGGACTCGTTCTTGTCCGCGACGGCGAAGCTGCATAGAAATGTCAACGTTAAGCAAACCGTGATTAGCTTGATTGACCGTTTTGCTGCTTTTGCCGCGCGCGCTCGGGAAGAGGCTGAGCAGAAGGCGAAAGCTGCAGGTTAGTCTTCGTTTTGGTATCTGATATGTTATGCTAACCGGTGTGAAGCTGCGGCTGGCGAGATGATTAAGCCCACGAACGGTATACCCGACGATGTGCCGCTATTTGAGGTCTTTTGGGGGCAGATCATCGAGCTTGTTCAGGTAAAAGATTTTGGTAGCGTTGGTTTCGATGTCTCAAGTGTTGTAGGCGCGGCCGGAGTTCACTGTGCAAGACGTTGTCGCGCTGCTGGTCTCTCTGATGAACCTGTCACTCAATTGCTATCCGGAGCGGCTCGATCACGCTGACCAAATCCTTGGATTTGCAAAAGAAAAGGTTTTGGAAGCGTTGGCTCAAAAAACGTAAGCGAAAAACTTTTTGTGTGCCTCTAAAATATCGTAGCCCGGAACTACACACCCCGCAAACAACATCGTCACTGCTGCAGCTCCTCCTTAGCCCCGTCCAAGCCTACCGCGCGAACCCGCTTACCCTTCTCTCCTTCCCGTCAAGTTCCACCCAAGTCAAGGTCGCCCCGCAGTACCACGGCGCCTCCGAATATGACGACCCGCACGAGGTCCACGGCGCATGGGGGGATGCGCCCCGTCGGACTTCGAACCCGGCACCCGTGCCCTCCGCTGACTCTGGTGCGCCGCCGTCGAACCTGTCCCTGTGCGGGAACTACACGGACCTGCTCTTCCTCCAGCCGTTTACGACGAGAAGGCAGGTCGCGCATGCCGTAGCGCTGGCGGCGCTGAAGGGGTCTAGCGGGCTCGTAGAGAGCTTTAGGATCGGGACGGTGGAGGGGGTCGATGCTATCTTTGGGGAGCTGTGCAGCGTCATGGTGCGGGATCAGAAGGACGGGGGATTGTTTGGGCCCAGGAGGGTAAGCGCGGAGTCGCCGAGGAGGGGGGAGGAGCTGGCGCTAGATTGGGAGGATGTGGTTGAGGAGCAGAATATGGTTGCGAAGCTGGTGCATTTGGTGAAGGCCAAGGGGGACGCCGACAAGGACTTTATGGTACGGTTCATGTGCATTCTCACTGGCCGCGCGGTCACGGATTCTAAACGCAAAATAGCTTTTGGCGGCGGCTAGGAAGCATTTCGGTGAAGGCGGAGATATACGGATCCGCTTCACCTTGCCTCCCCTAGTAATGTCCAGTGTGCAGTTAGCGAGGAAGTATGTTTTGTCCGGGTCTTTGAAGGTAGAAAACGTTGTATATTCTGCGCGTAATAACGTGACTTCAAGAGTGAAGCAACAACGACGCGACTTGTTACCCTTTACAAATTTATCCATCAAACGGTTCTCTCCCTCTCCCGAGCTCAGGAGTACTTTGCCGATGACGATGATTCCGGACCGCTATTCAGGGATGACTACGCGGCCGTGGGACCTGTCGCGTCCAAAGTAGGCAAAGGATTGCTGCCACCGCCCGACGTTGCTCTTCGGCTATTCCTTATGGCCGCAAAGTCAGCGGATGAGACGGGATTGGAGGAGTTGTCGTATGAATTCTTCGTTCAGGTACCTGTTATTGAAGGAACGTATCATGTACCTAATTGCTGCGTTTAGGCGTTAACTATGTACGAGGAGTCAATTTCGGAATCAAAGGCGCAAACAGCTGCCATTACCCTCATCATCGGCACATTGTACACGACTTCGGTTTTTGGATATGAAAACTACGAGACCTTGATCACTAAGTGCGTGGTGCATTCCTCACGCCTGCTCAAACGGGTCGACCAATGCCGTGGTGTCACGATGGTCTCTCACCTGTTCTGGGCCGGGGTTGCTCGGGCAGGGGTGGACGACGGCATTCCTGATGAGAAGTTCATGCAGAAGCAGAAGGATTTAGGCAAGGTGGTCTACCGGGACGGGAAGAAAGTGCTGGAGTGCTTGCAGAAGGCGCTGAAAATTGCTGACAGCGTTATGGATCAGAGCGTGAATGTCGAGCTCTTCGTCGAGATTCTCGAAAAATACATTTGGTTCTTCGAGAAGAGGAACGATGCGGTAAGCATTGCCTCTTCCTTTGTGCAAACCATGATGGTTAAATTGTTATCTTAGATAACCGTTAAATACCTCAACTCCCTGATCGACCTAATTCAAACTAATTTGGCCAACCTCGA
Organism: Irineochytrium annulatum; assembly: GCA_027600665.1. Classification (NCBI taxonomy): domain Eukaryota; kingdom Fungi; phylum Chytridiomycota; class Chytridiomycetes; order Chytridiales; family Chytridiaceae; genus Irineochytrium; species Irineochytrium annulatum. The sequence continues at coordinate 21,884 of JADGJL010000184.1, read as the reverse complement.
CGCGTCCGTCGTCGGCCCTCCGTCTGCGGTCTCATACTTCCCTCCCGCAGGCGGAGCAGGAAGCCGGGCGTCGCTCTTCTCCTCCTCCGACGTTCCCGGCTCAATCATCGGAGGGCGGCGGGTACCCGACGCGGTGGTCCGGCATTACTCGAACATCATCTCGCACTTGCGGTGTATGCGGGACGAGGAGGCGAGCAAGTTCATGCCGGAGTATTCTGGCGGGTTTGGGAGCAGCGTGGGGCGGTGGGGGGAGATAGACGTGGGGAAGAATTAAGGTGCTGCGCGTTTGGCATAATACAGAAGTGGTCTTGCATCGATGACATCCGGTCACTGCAAAATTCTGTTGCGTGTTCCGCAGCTTTGCTAAGTAACAAACCAGATGATGACATCCATACAGACGGCACGCCTACTCGGTTTCGGTCTTTATGCCTTTGGAGAACACCCTTCCATAGTTTAATGTTGGTCTTCCTAAATGTGGTATACCACATTCCGAAGTCATGCCAAACTCTCAGCCGTCTTGTAGTCAATCTGACCTTTTTAGATAAACAGCTATAAATCGCGGGACAAATATTGATGACTTCATCCGTGAAGAAAAGGCCACATGCGATGCCGCTGCCTCAGCAGCTAAGACCAGAAGTTAGATAATGGTGAAATGATCCCAAGCGTTGTTCTTGCCGCTTCCGCTTCCGGCAAGGCAAAATCGACTAGATCTTTGCATAAGAATTACGGATTCTACTTCGTGTGCAGTGCGAACGTCAGTGACAAAAAAACCTTAGGAGCGGCGAGGTAGATTGGGTGAGGGCTTGTTGAGGGTTGTGGGACATCTAAATGTTACTCTGCCCCAGACGAGCCAGCATAACGCCCGTTGGGAACATTAGTTGGCCTTCAGCACTGTCCATCAAAACGGTGCTTTATTTTTCAGTTTAAATTCACAGCTTTCTAATATCTTGACATCTTGACATTTCTATTAAACCCTGATGGTCCCTTCGTTCTTCTGCCTCACGAACTCCTTGATGCACTCCTTCGAGCTGACTCCATAGGACCTCTCCGCGGCAAAGATGTAGTTCGGAACTGTGAAATAGCCTTGTTAAGTATGCAGTGAGCCCCCCAATAAAGCGTTGACTCACTATGTCCCTTATACCCCGGAATCGGCTGGCTCTCGGACAACTGCTTGCGCGGGAGCGGCGCACCCATCGCATGCTTGTTGCCCTTCTCGTCCCGGTTGTTGAAGTTTTCGTACGCGATCTCCGTTGTCTTCCCGAACGTGGTGGCGAAGCCGTACTTGCTGCCCGGCACGAAGCCCGTGAAGCCCGGAATCGGGTTAGTCTTCACCCTGCGCTCGGCCTCCTTCGACGCGCCGCGGGGCTGCTTCGGCGCCGTGAATTCGTCGATGGCCTTCCTCACGCTGTCCGAGTATGGCTAACACAGAGCGCGTTAGGAGTTTGGGGTTGCATTATTTCGAAAGCATACCTCGCCAAAGTGGTTCTGAAGCCGGGAAACGAATCCAGTGTAGCCGGAGATGAACGTCTTTTCAGGGTGACCAGCCGGAAGCTTATACGGGCTCTTGTAGTCGATCGGGCTCGAGGCGGCTGAGTAAGCGAACGACGGCTTGTCGCCACCAACAGCACCGCGCTTAGCCGCGACGTGGCGTCCATGTGCGTGCCCCGAGTGCTCCTCTTGGTGCCTCTCGACGTGCCGCTCGACCACCCTGGGCTTCTGCTGGTCTTTAATGGCCTGCACGCGGGCCGGAAGCTCCGCCTTTGACTTCAGCATCTGCATAAAGTCGGCAAGAGACGCGTTTGTCGTCTCAACTACATTATACGGTCAGTCCCAACGTGATGACGCGTCGAGAGGTTGTCCCCGCTTACCATATGGCCTCCCAAAGTGCTCCTGCGACCGCGGAATGTAACCTGCAAAACGACTGTTACCACTTGACGCGGTTACGAACTGTGAACAAACCTGTGTATCCAGGAACTGGCGGGCTTAGAAGAGTCAGAAGAAAGGAGTTTTAGCGACACGCGTTACTTTGGCTAGGTAAAACGGGGTGCTCACAAGCTGAATCTATCGTCTGCCGTGGTGTACTTCTGCTTTCCCTTCCAGACGTCCTCCTCCCTTACTCTGGGCTCGGCGGGTTGCCTTTGAGCGCGCAACTCGGCGACCCTCCTGGCGTACTCGCGCTGAACCTGCAAACCCCGAGGTCAGGAAGAGCGCGTCGCGTAACGATGCCCACGGGACACGTCTCACCTCGCCCTGCTTGAGCGACGGGTCCGTTGCCAGGATATGGCGCGTGGCGTTCCCGTACGTGACGCCGTACTCGTACTTCAGGCTCGGGATGAAGCCCGCGAAGCCCGGCAGGGGCGGGGGGAACGACGTGGTCTCCTCCGTCGCGATCATCGTCGTTGCCTTGCGTGAAGAGACGCGTGCGTCGCGGTTGCGTGTCGCGAATAAGCGAAGATGTTTATCACATCACAAGAGACCGCCCTGGATTTCCATCGCGTCCATTGAAGTGATTTACCCCCGCCCATCTCCGCGATGCTCCGTCGTGATGGCTTGTAACGTGAAAATGAAACATTGCACTAATGGGCTGAGTCAACAACGTCCGCCTTGTCAAACATGTCCATCCTCGACCTGGACGAGCACGGCGCGTTCACGGCCGCGGCGGCGTCCAACTCGCCGGCTGCCGAAACCCCCGAGTCTGGGGTGACGGCAGCCGGGGCGGACGCGTTGGCCAGCAACATGCTGCTCGCTGTGCTTGCGGGCCGGGACATGAACGAGGTCGTGGCGTCCGTTGTCACCTCCCATCGCCAAAAAGGCAATCTCGCGGAGGTTGAGCCGTCCTTGCCCACGCCGCCGGAGTGGAACACCGGTTCCCGCTACCGCCAAGAAGGCCGGCTGACGGAGGCCCTGACCCAATACACCGCGGTCCTGGACGCCCAAACGGCAGGTGCGGCGGCCCTCGAGGATGAAGGCGTGCTGGATCGATTAGGAGAGCAAGCGGCGCTGTAAGTTCGATTACTCAATATGCTCGCCAAGACTGAGTGTTACGTCCGCCAGTTATGTAGACATGAACAACCCGGACGCCGCCGCCCGCGACGTTGAGCAATGCCTCACATGCATGCTCCAGCACGAAAGCATCGGACCGAGCCACCGTATGACCATGTCGGCCCAGCTCACAAACGCCCGCGTTCAACTTCTCGGCGGCCGGCCCGAAGCCGCCGTCGCTGAGCTCAAAGCACTTTACACCCACGCATGCGAACTCTTCGCCGCCTCCGACGACTTCACCCTCAGCGTCCAGCGGTGGCTAGCGACGGCCTACCTGCGTAACGGCGACCTTGACCTCTCGCGAGAAACGTTTACGGCGTATATCACCACCAGCAACGGCAAACACGCCGACTTAGTCTTGGCCCTCGAGGACATGGCGGAGCTGTTCATCAAGACGCGGGAGTACGCCAATGCTGCCGTCACGTTCGAGGGGCTTCACAAGAAGGCGGTGGAGGCTGAGGGACGCGGCGGGCCGAAGGCGGTCGGGTATATGTACAAGCTGGCGTGGGCGAAGGAGGCTGCTGCGGACTACGCTGACGCGATGGCGATCTGCAACGAGCTGTTGGAGCTACCGGAAATGGACCCAGTCGTTGGCGTCGACACACTACGGGCTGCATGTCTCACGGCAAAGGTGCACGCACGATTTGAAAGCAGCCGCGACGTAGCGCGGAGGGTCTGCGACAAATACGAGCCGCTGGTGGGGACCATTGACATGGCGGACGGTGAGCGCGCGGACATCTCGCGCGGCTTTATGTTCGTCAGATCCATGCTGTACTACGAGTGCGGGGAGTTTGAGGCTGCGGAGAAGGGGTTTAAGGAGATTGCGGCGCTGTCGTTGGAGGAGTCCGAGTACGTTGGGGAGGCGAGGGTCATGGTCCTCTCGGTGTACTTTAAAATGGGCAGGTACACTGAGTCTGCGGAACCATTCAATAAATGGTACGCGGACAAGCATCGTGACGCCGAGGTCGCCTTTGTGATGCCTGCGGAGATGCCGGATTTAGCAAGCATAGGTTGGACACTTGCTCGAAGCGGTGATATTCTTCAACTAAAAGTGATATCACTGCAGGCCGCAGCAGCAGCTATACGGAGGATCAGGACGGTCCTTCGATGGTTTCAACTGTAGGCATTTATTATTAAATGACTTTCCTCCTCACAAAATTTATCAGGATCCAATGGCTATGACAACGCTCGGTGTTCGGCTCTCCTTCGTTCACGATCTCATCGAAGCCTTCGGCGGTCGCGACAATCTGAGATCGCTCAAGACTGAAGACATCTCTGCCCTATTCATCAAGCCGCTTACCCAGTCGACCCAAAAATCATTTATTGACACAATGCTACTCCTCAACCGCACTGACGTGGTCGCGGAATCGACACACTTTATCTCGCACGCTTGGCGTTACCAGTTCATTGACGTCGTCGAGGCCATCGACCACTTCTTCGCCACCCAGCACAAGCTACCCGCGCACGAGGTCGTCATCTGGTTCGACATGTTCAGCAACTCCCAGCACAACACGGCGAACAAGCCCTTCCACTGGTGGGAGACGACGTTCATGACGGCTGTGAAGACCATCCAAAACGTCATCATGGTCGTGCAACCGTGGTACGACCCCGTACCCCTAACGCGAGCCTGGTGCATCTTCGAGGTGATGGCGGCCTTTGAGACGAAGAGCAACTTCCACGTGTCGATGACCCCGCGAGAGGCCAAGCATTTCGAGATGGCGATGCGGTTCAGCGGGGACGCGTTCTTCGCTCGCGCTAGTGATCTGTCGTGTGAGCATGCGGTGGCGACGAATCCGGATGACAGGGACAAGATTTTTCAAGTCATTTACCAGCTGACGGACATTCCGAGCTTGAATAAGCTCGTGTTTAACTCGGTGTGGGGCACATGGATGAAGAATACCATGGGAATAATTGTGGAGAGTGCGGTGGTGAAGGCAACGGATGGACGCGGACTTGCTGCTGAAAACGATAGGAAAGAGGATGGCCTTAGCAGGGACGCGATTGAGTCCATGCATAAAGTAGGAAGGGAGCTGATCCGTCAGGGGAAGTATGCGGACGCGGAGATTGTTTTCCGCCAGATCTATGAGTCGGCGAGGCGGCTGCTCGGGGAGGGGAGCCGTGACACGTTGGAGTCCGCCTCGAGCTTAGTGTCGGTGTTGCAGTTCCTCGGGAGGGGCGCGGAAGCGCTGGAGCTGGCAGAGGCGACCGTGGCCAGGCTTTCAGACAGAGGGGAGGACGACAACTTCCCGGCGCTTGTCATGAAGCAACAGGTCGCCAACGCCTGTGTGCAGAAGGGTAATTTTGCCCGCGCGGAGATTCTTTACGTTGAATGCATCTCCGGAATGCGTCGAAATCTTCATGACGAGAACGCAGGTTACAATGCCAACATGCGCGGCGCAAAGCTTACGGAAGCGCTGCATGGTTATGGAGTCCTTAAGTTTCACCAGCAGGCGTACGACGCAGCGGAGCCCTTATTCCTGGAAGTAATGGAGATGCAGAGAAACGGAACCGTGGCAGACGAGCCTGGCAACGCGTACGACGCCGTGGATCTCGCCAACGATCTTGCTGCAGTGTTTTGTCAGCGGGGCGAGAATGAACGTGCCGAGGCCCTATATATTGAGGCCCTTGCTTCTTCTCGGAGAAAGAACGGCGATGTGCATCCTACGACGCTGATGTTGGTCAACGGGCTGAGTGGGTGTTATCGCGCGTTGAACCGCAACGATGAGGCTGCCCCGCTGTTCACCGAGTGCTACGAGAACAGCAAGAAGCTCTTCGGGCCATCTCACCCGCGAACGGTGAGGGCGCTGAACAACTGCGCTGCATTCTATAAGGCTCTAGGAAAGTGGGAAGAATCTGAGAAGACTTACAAGGAGTGCATTGAGGTATGATTTCCTTTCTTTGCCTTTAATCATGCTGCACCTTTGTAACTTGCTTAAAGCTCCAAATTGCGGCGGCCGGCGACGATGACGCGCAAACACTCAAATTTATGCAAAACCTTGCCACTCTCCATATCGAGTCGAAGGAGCTCGCCAAAGCCGTGCCTATCCTCACCTTTCTCTTTCAGAAATGGAACACGCTCGTGGGACTCGGCGACGGCCGAACTGTTGTTGTCATAGAGAGCCTCGCGGATGTGTATCGCGACCTGGACGATCTTGACAATGCTTGGAAGTACTACGATCTGTTGTTAAGCGTGCTGTTTATCGCGACTGGGCCGTTGTCCAACGACACGGTGGACGTCGCAAGGAAAGTTTTCGCAATTTTTAAGGGGGCGGGGAGGTTGGCGAAGGCGATTGAAGTCCACGTGAAGGTCCTGACGGACGACGGCGGTCCGCTCTCACGGGACCCAGACGACGTACTAGGATTCCCTCCCGCAAGCCGGCAAAATTTCGACTTTAAGGAATCGGCTATACGCGAAATGTTGCTAGAGGTCGCTGATGGTTATAGAGCCCTGGGTCAGCATGCCCAAGCTGCCGATCTGGTGGAGCGCAACATGCTGCGATCTCACGTTGTGCTGGGCAGGTACGAGATGGCAACCATTGTAGCATATCAGGACGCCGGAAGGTGTATGCTCTCGTTGGACGGATATGAGGAACGAGCGCTTAAGGCTTTCGAGAAGGCGTTTGATCTTTCCCCCTCCATCGATGATTCGGACCCGAAACTCTCGAGCTGGTAGATGATCTTATACCGCTTTTGATCAAACTGGGAATGTGTGACAGGGCAAAGGAGGTTTGCTGGACAGGCATTGATGTGAGTAGCCGCCTTGAAAAATGGCTTCAAGTTGACGTGCTTTTGTTAAAGGTTGACGATTATCCCGACAAAGTGGATGCATACATGGCGCTTATCGACGCGGCAGAGAAGGCCGCTGAGGCCGCTTCCTCACTTAGCACCGACCGAGCTGCTGTCGCCGATGCTAACAATGAGATTTCAAATTTAGTGGTCAGCGAAGGAGGCAGCACTCTAGCTGTCATTGATGAGTCTGCGGTTCTCGGGCCTAAGGGCAGCGTCACCGCCATCGTCGACATTGACAACAAATTCTCAGCGGTTGTCGTTGATGAGACTCCCGCTGTCGCCCTTAACACTAGCACCGACAGTAGCACAGTTGGAACAGATGCCACCGCTGTTGAAACCAGCGAAACCGTCGACATCACTGACAATATTCTCGATGAAACTTCTGCTCCTGGATTAGCTGATGGCAGCGGGGCCGCGGCGGCTATTGTCGTTGAGGTGCCAGCTCAATCATATAGCAGCAAAGTTGTGATAGGAGCTGACCACACCTATGGTGTCGACACCAGCGAGGCCAGCGACATTGCAGATATCATCATCAATGAGACTCCCGCTGATTTGAGTGACAACAACATCACCGCGGCGGCAGTCGCGAATACGGTTTTCGACAATGAGACCGCGGCATCCGTGAATGGGGTCCCTACTGCGGCAATAACCGATAGCATCGACGCGGCCGCGGCGAATGCTGACGTGGAGTCAGCTGTCCTAGATGGCAAGGTGGCCACGCCGAACAACGAGTCTAAACTCTTGGACCAGGCTGACGAAGCGTTCAATTCCGGCGACTTCATCTTAGCGCAGACCCTCTACCGCGACGCGCTCGAAAATTTCCCGCAGCCATACAGCGACTCGAATAGCGTCGCCTCCGGTTTCAATAACTTGACTTTCACAACGGCCTTCTCTCGCCTTGGGACGCTCGCTAAGATCAGTGGAGACTTGGGAGCCGCGGAGGGGTACTGGCTATCCGCGCTGGAATGCCATCGCGCTGAGGCGGCAGCCGAAAGGTCGGAGGGGGAAGTCGCCGTGATGGTTGACCTTGCAAAACTAGCAAGGGTAAAAGGGGACGTGGCGACGTCGCTCGCTCGCTACAAGCAGGTTGAGGACGCGCTCGCAGGGTTGGAGGCGCCTTGGGCTATGCGTCAGCTGGCGTTCGTTTACGAAGAGACTGCGGAAGAGCACACGGAGAATGGGGAGCCCGACGCTGCGCGCGTTTCGCTCACTAACTGTCTTACCATCCTGAGGACACTTACGGGCGCTAGCCAGGCCGACATCGCGCGCGTCTTGACAAATCTTCTTCGACTGGCCGAAACGGCCGGGGACGACGGCGACAGCGTGCAGCGCTTAACGGAGCTATTAGAGGTGCAATGTGGCATATACGGCGGCGACGCGCATCCGAATGTGGAGCAGACCTTAGGGCGATTGGTGGAGAAAATGGGGGAGAACACTGACGAAGCGAAGGAGCTGCTGGTGGCGCGCCTTGTGAAGGTGAAGATGGAACTGTACGGCGTCAGTGAGCGTGAGGCTGCGACGGAAGTGAAGGGCAGTAGTGGTGTTGGCAGCGAGTCGGTGATAGAGAGCGTCGTGGCCGCCGCGAGCAAGGTGGCTGAGAACAGTTTCGGGTTTGCAAGTCAGTCGTGGGCGGCGGTGAAGGGCTGGTGGAGCCGCTGATGTGTACTTGCATCAGTGTTCTCTTACTCCGCTAAGTAAATATCGCCGAATGATTTACCGGTTGCATTCTATAATTCTTATTTGACATTCCGTTTACTTCGTTTTGTTGGTTGTCGTATCTATCCGTTTCCTTTCGTTCAATTCCGAATCTCATGATATGCATTTTTTTGTTTGCGTTACCGGTCCTGCTTAGGATTAAGTTGTTTCCAGCTCTTGGTGAATTTCGAGCGAGCACTATTTCTGTCTTTTGCACATCTTATGGGTTATTCGGGTTGGCTTTTCTTCCACGTTTCTCCGTCTTGCGTTTCTTCTGGGTTCGCCAGCATCAGGTTTGCTTTTTGCTGCAGGCACTGCCCAACATTTGGCAACCAGCATAGTTTCCTTAAAGAAACTTCTTCAACGGTGATTTTTGTTTTAATCAGCGGATGGGTACATTTCCTTGTTATAAGACATACCTCGAGGCTATAATGAACGAACGGCTGCAGCTTTAAAATAACGTAAGCCGCAAAGAATTTATTTCCTCGTTAAATAGAAACGGGGCAGAGTCCTTCAAGAGGCATTATTGAGTAATAACCAGCTTAAGCTAGTCAAATTGGGAGATACAGGCCTTATGCTAAACAACATCCGAGGAGTTGTAGTTAACAATATCAATCATGTGCAAGTATGCGCTTCACATAGATTCGTTCACTGTTAGCAAGCAAAATAACCCGGAGGTCTGCGGCCAAAATAAATTTCGAGCACCAACGTAAAAGTGAAGTGATTGTAGGAATTATTTATTCACAAATAAACTTAATGGTTTACGAAAGTGCAATGCAAATACTACGTACTAAGGTGAAAAGTCATTAATCAATTACTGAATAACAGCAAACATTACGAATGTACGATAACGGGTCATAAAAAACGAGTCCTTAACGGGGTTGGGCAAGCACCGCTTAGGTATCCATCTACGCACTGTCGGGCGATACAGAAGGTATGAGCACAGAACTGCGAGAGAGCGATCAAAGGTCCGTACGGTTAGTGGAAAAACACCGTCAGGTATACAGCGTAGAGGGTGGCCTCAAGCCAAAAACAATTACAATAAATGTGTAAGACTTTTGCAATCAAATGCAAAGACGAGCAAATTAAAAAATATTAGTGTGCATCTAAGTAAGTGCGAGCGTGGAGGGCTGAGTCGGAGAGATGCAGGAGGTTGTGCATAATAAAAAAAGTGAAGGGGATAAATGGGAATGAACAGGCAAGATGGCATCTTAATAAATAACAGCAAAGAATCCCGACCTTTACAGGGGCAGATAGAAGACAAACTGGAAGCAGATAGAACAAAAAAACTGGAAGCAGATAGAACAAAAACTGGAAGCAGATAGAACACAAACTGGAGTTTGAAAAAAAGAAGTCCTGTCGAAACTAAAACTGAACCCTTCTTCACCAAAATTCCATCTCCCTATCATCCACAAAACCTCCCATCCGCGCTCCCGACCTCACTCCCCAAGCACCGGCCACTCGCACACGCCTGCTCCACCCACTCACCCGCCGTCCCGCAATGACACAGGAACGCGCCGCCGCCAACCGGGCAGGCGTACCAGCCGACCGTGCAGCCTCCAGCGGGGCATGAGGCGGCGGAGGCAGCCGAGATTGATTTGGGTGGGGTGGAGGCGGAGGATGGTTTCGGGGTGGTGGTGGTCGGAGTTGAGCGGTGAGGGGTCGTCGTCGCGGCAGGGGTGGACGGGTGCGCGCTCGTGGGTGTCGACGTATGCGTCGTCGCGGCGGGACTGGCCGGAGACTTGCTCGGCGTCGCGGCCTTGGGGGTAACCTTCGGCGTCGCGGAGGGAGTGGATTTCGGGGTGGATATCGGTGTGACCGTCGGCGTGGATTTTGGTGTGGCCGTCGGCGTAGACTTCGGTGTGGTCGAGGGCGTGGACTTCGGCGTGGTCGAGGGCGTGGATTTCGGCGTGGTCGTCGGCGTCGATTTCGGTGTGGAAGTCGGCGTGGATTTCGGTGTAGCAGATGGTGTCGCGGCACCACCCGCAGGGAACTCGCAATTGACGGAGGAGCCGGAGCCGGTGCACACGAGGCCCGGGTTGCAGGATTGCTTGATCCACTTGGAGGAGGAGTTGCACTGGCAGAAGAACGGGCTTGACGCGCCGGGGCATTGGAGCGAGCCGTTGGTGCATGACGTGGAGGGACACGAGCCGGAGGTTGGCGTCGTTGGCGGTGACCCCGTGCCGGAGGACGTCGGAGTCGCACCGACGGTGGTTGGGGTGGACACGGTTTTGGACGTAACGGCGGGAGTGGAGCCCGTGCCGGGCAGTACGGGGGCTTTACCGCTGCAGAATGTCCACGTGACGGAGATGTGTCCCGTGGTGGTTGGTCCGAGCTTGTTGAAGACGGACGGGGCCATGTCGAGACCGCCGCCGCAGCAGGAGCCGCACGAGTCAACGATGGTCGCGGTCGTTGTGCCGTAGGGGCCCGTGATGGAGATACATTGGCCGCAGAGGGGGTTGTCGTTCGAGTTTCCGTGGAGAGTGAACTGGTCATACTTGTTTCGCAAGGGAAAAGAGTGTATATTAGTTTTATTCGTTCATATCTACATGGTGAAAAGGGAAACGGACAGCTCGCTTCGCTCAGCTACTATAACACTGCCATCAATGTCTAAAACCCTACTCTCTTGTCCAATTGCCAAGCTCAACGTCCTAAATTATACTGTAAATAGGGTCACTCACATAAAGATAAGAAACAGCGACAACCGCCATATCCCCCGTCAAAGCCGTCCCGCACGCGCCATGGCCCGAGAAATAGTTGTAAGTCGAGAAGCTGCCCTGGAACTGGCTGGCGTTCACGCCTGGGGTCGCGGTCCCAGCGCAGTTACCACGCCGGCCGACCGTGATCGTCCCGCCGAGACCAGTCTCATCAAAGGTCAGTACGGGAATCGCGGGGACGAGGGCCGGGAGCGCGAGGAGAGCGACGACGGTGAGCATCGGGACGGTCGGTCGGGCGGGAGAGGAAAGGGGGAGGGGGAAGGGCCAGACGTGTGAAGGCGTTATATACGCGCGGGGATGAAGGGAACCGGGATTAGGCATTGCGGCCGGCGGTCAGGGTCACGTTCGCGACAGGCGGCTGCCGCCCGAGCGGCTGTCGCGGTGATGGCGGTACTCGAGCGGGCCAGGCGTGGCGAGCCGGCATGGTTCGTGAAGTTGGCGAAAATTGACGTTGACAGGTTGATCTGCAAGTGGGTTGGAAGTCATTACAGCATTTATTAATATACATATACAGAAATAGTATCGCAGCTACAGCACAGCAAATAGTAACATCGAGGGTCTTCCGGCGGGTCAATTCATCTTACATATTGAATACAGTGGAGCAATAAAGGTAACTGTTTATTCATGTGCAATCGGAGGCTTTGGCTAGCGAGCAGGCAAGAGAAACTCAGGAAGCAAAAAAGCATACCACCAGTACATACCCATCCAACCCCATACCCATCAATGCTTCATCTTCGCCATCATCTCAAACGCCTTCTCATTCGCCTCCCGGTATGCTCGGATCCCTTTATCCGCCATGCCCACGCCAATCTCCGTCTCCCCCTTCACCATCCACCGCTCATACGCCTCATCCGCGAACACATCCAGCGGCATGCCGAACTTGTGCAGACCGGGAGCCTGCAGGTCCGTGTCCACGGCCGGCGGCGCGATCTCCACCACCTTCACGCCCGTGTCCCGAAGCTGATGCCGCAACGACCATGTGAATGAGTGCAGGAAGGCCTTGGTGCTGGCGTAGATGGGGACGGAGGGCGCGGGGATGAAGGAGAGTCCGGAGGTCACCATCACGATCTGGGCGTCGGGCTGCTTGCGCAGATGATCGAGGAACAGTAGGGAAAGGTGCAAAGGGGCCTCGACGTTCGTCCTGATCTCGCTCGTCATCGCGTCCCACTCCTCCAGGCCGGCTTCATCGGCCGTGACGCCTTTCGAGAGATCCACGGCGCGCTGGATGCCAGCGTTATTGACCAGGCAGTTGATGGTTGGGAATCGGGTCGTGGCCTCCTTGAAAAGCGCGAGGCGGGACGCGGGCGTGGAGACGTCGCCCTGGAGGATCTCAAAGCGCGGTTCGTCGCGCTTGGCGGCTTCCAGGGCTTCAGCACGGCGGCCGACAAGGATGACAGGGCGGTTAGCCCTGCTGAGAATACGCTTGGCGAGGGCGAGGCCGATGCCGGAGCCGCCGCCTGTGACGAGGACGTGGCCGCGGTTTGCGTTGGTCGAGGTCATGATCGCACAAGAGTTTATGGACGATCGAACAATCAGAGCCGGAAGTGCACGAGATTCCCTTTCCGTGGACAGAACGAAAGAAATGAAGTATATATAAAAGCATTCCCCACATTCCATTCACACGGGTTCCTATGCAATTCTGAGTTCATGTTCAATCCGTGTTCAATTCATGCTGTTCTAAAAGGTCATATATATCATGCGTGCGAGATGCGCATATAGCCCAGTTAATGCCCGTATATGCTGCCAAATGCCCTGTAAAGGGCTCACCATACCAAGTACTCCCTTCAAACGTCTTCCCCGGTGCCCTCGTTGAATACACTCCATCACCCCGTCACACACATACGTCCATCACACTCCACTCTCCGCACCTCCCGCAGACTCGGCCGCAATCGCCGTCCCCTCCACGTTCGCCTCCTGGCTTAAGCTGGACTCCCGCGCGGGCGAATTCGTGGATGCGCTGTTGGGGCTCTTCAGGTTTATCGGCACCGAGTGCGGGATGCCATCCGGTGACGGGTGCTGGGACCCGACTTCTTTCATAGGTGCTTTGCCGGCCTTGGAAAGCGCGTAGTCGCCTGAGTCAAAGTATTGGCGTTTGCCCTGTGGACATAAACGGTGGCAAGAGTTCAGACATGGTCATCCCATCCAGGACAGAGACAAAGCTGAGTACCTGCAGCTGCTTTCCGAGCAGCTCCTTCTTCTTGGGTGGGAGCCTCCCATACTTTGCCTGTTCAAAGACCCGTTAGCGGCCCGAGAAGTTGGCGAAGGGCAATCCTCCGCACGCAAAGGGGAAAGGGATCAACGAACGTAGAAAGCGGCCTGCTCCGGGGTGAGATCCTGTTCGGGGTGATTAAGTCAGATGGAGGCTGAACGGGTGCATGGTTGAGGTTGAACCGACCTCGACGTTGATGGCAGCGGCCGCGGGTTTGGTGGCGGTGGACATAGTGATGTGTGGCGAAATGGATTCTCAAAATTCCTCCACTTCCACCCTCCATGCAACATGCAACAGGGTGGTGGCTTGCCAGCAGAGGTGAGTTGAGGCCCAACCTTGCCGTCCATCAACTTGCGACGGTATGCCTATGAGTGAGCTTGATGCTGTCAGTAACCGATGGCATACATTCGGGACGACCGCGAAAGTCGCGTCGTTCTCAGAGCAACAGAATCCGGAGTATGTGGGGACCTAAGTCGACGACACGAACTGCCATAGCCTTCCAGGGAACAGGAGGGAGACTCTTCTTCGCCCGCGGTACTTCTTGGACCTACGCAGTCATTTGTTTCTCACTCCTCCCCCTGTAAGTAAAGTATGTATATTGCTGCCGTCCAGAAGTCGTTTGGCGAAGGTAGAGCTTGAATGTGCGGGGTGAAGGGCGGATGGAGCTGCAATCCTTACGGGAGACGCTTGTGAATGCTTTTGGACGAGATAGACGGGCGGGGGGGTCCGATGCAGCTTATATAGCGCTTGATGCCACATGCGAGATCATCCTTCTGCTGATCTTGATAACTCCTTTGCGTTCTGCAGCCTGGCTACTTTCATGCTTTCACGCGTCTGTCAGTTGTACGCTATTTTACGTCGCCCGTATGCTAATACATTGACTGCTCTTGTCGAGAAGGTGCTTTTGATAGGATTGGTAACCACTACGCATTCACGCATTTTCATCATACGAACACCGAACGGACGAAAATGCACAGGTTCTTCTCGCCTGTAGATATACATTATTATTCACTACCAGTCCGCCTTGACATCCTTCTCCGCACGTACTGCAGGCCAAGACTGTCGTGAATGCTTTCGGACGGCGTCAAAGTCTCGAAGCAACATCATCTCGGACACTCGCTCAAGCTCGCAGCCATGAGCGACTACTCCTTTTCCGGCGACGATGAGCTGCCCGCGGCGACTTCGAAGCCTTTAAAGGCTGCCACCACTTCTACCCGCGGCAGGAAGCCCCCTGCCGCCGCCGCCGCCGCCAAAACTGCTCCCGCACCGTCGACACGAAGAGCGAAGCCCGCGGCCGCCGCCAAGGAAAACCCGCGGTCGCCGCTGGCCAGCAACCCTCCAACGCGGGCTGCAGGAGTGCGATCGAGTGGTCGTGGGACCGGGGTGGGCGATGAGAATCACAGGCCGGACGCCGGCGCTGTCGCTGCAGCAGGAGGGAAGGCGAGGGGAGGGACGGCGGCGATGAATGGGCATGCTGCTGCCGGTGGTGCCAATAATGCGGCAGCAGGAGGAGGTGGAACCCATCCGAAGTTTAAATTCGCCCAGAGGATCGTGGGAGGTGGCGCCATCACGACGTCCGAGCTGGTGAAGCGGATGAAGGTACGCGGCTTGAGGAGAATAAGGGCAAGAGATCATCACTGACGGGCTCTGTTAATTGGCGCAGGAGCTGCACTCGCAGCTGAAGGCGATCACGCAGGAGGAGATGGCGGATGAGTCGCTCCGGGCGGCGCTGATGAGGCCGAAGAAGGACTTGATTTCAACTTCGCTGATGATGCACAAGGACAAGGGGGTGAAGGTGCTGGCGGCTTGCAGCTTGGCCGAGATTCTGCGGTTGTTTGCGCCAGATGCGCCATACACGGAGGCAGAGCTGCGGGTACGTGATGCTTATGCAACGTGGAGGTGTTGAAGAGACGAACGTGGGTGATGGGCATGTAAGCTGACGGCCGTTTTGTCTCGTATAGGATATCTTCGAGTTCTTCCTGAAGCAACTGCATAACCTATCGGACCCCGAGCACGCCTACTTTGAGAACTATCACAACCTTCTCGATAGCCTCGCCACCGTCAAAAGCATCATCCTCGTCACCGACATCAACGCCGACGAACTCGTCATCCAGTACTACAAGGACTTTTTTGACATCGTCACGTGAGTTTTCTGGTCAATAAAATTCCTTCTGTTGCTAGTGCCGCGGTTGTAACGATTTTGCCAGGGTCGATATGCAGAAGAATGTCTACGACAACATCCTCTTCGTCCTGCAGTTACTGACGGAGGAGAACAACTCCATCAGCCAGGATGTCGTCGAGCTCATCGCCTACCAGTTCAGCCACGAGCGGAAAGTAATATCGCTCACTGTTCTCGCTTGCAACGACACAAATCTAACCCTGCAAATGCACAGAAAGCAAACCCCCGGGCCTTCACCCTCGCCGTCGACCTGTGCAATTCCTGCACCGACAAGCTCCAAAAATACATCTGTCAGTACTTCTCCGACGTCTTCGTGACGGCCTCTAAAGCCGGGCGGGACGGCGGCGCGTCCATCGACGACTTCCGGGAGGCGCACGACCTCGTGCTGGAGATGAACGTGCACTCCCACGGGGTGCTGCTGTACGTCGTCCCGCTGCTGGAGGAGGAGCTGAGGTACGACGATGTGGAGGTCAGGAGGCTGGCGACGGAGGTGCTGGGGAAGATGATTGCGGAGAGGGGGTCGAGGTTGACGGCGGCTTATGGGCCGGTGTTTAGGACATGGTTGGAGAGGTGTGTGTGTTGTTGTCTTTTGCGGGTGGTGTTGGGGTGAGGTCGGCTGACCAGCGCTGATTATCAGGCGGAACGACAATCAGTCGCAGATCAGGATCCTATGGATCGAGTTGTGCTTCCCGATCTTGAAGAAGCACGCCGACATGTTTGCCGAGTTAATTCGTAAGTCTACGGCTTTCTGCGTGCTTTTCTTATAATCCAACGCTGAACGACTGATCCGCTTGCATGCAGCCCATGTTGCGCAGAAGCTACAAGATCCGGATGAGAAAGTCCGGCTCGCCGTCATCAAGATGGTGCAAGCGTTGCTTAAGGAGAGGGACAAGAAGGACCTAGAAGCGAGCGCCTGGAGCAACCTGACGAAGGACCTCTTAGTGCAGGTCGGAAGCCGATGCAGGGACAAGAAGGTATGTGCGCGCTTTGTCTTCCATATTAAAGATCCTGACGTTTGTTAGCCGTCGATCCGGTTAGAGGCCATCAAGGTGCTTTCCCGCCTTTTTAACGTTGCGTACAAGGAAATGTATGTGGAGTTGTAAAATGGCGTTTGTACTATTTTGCTGACAGTCAAACCTCAGCGTCAAACCTGACGACAACTACGGTGCCGAAAAGTTCGGCTGGATACCCGGTCACCTTCTCGATCTTCTCTACCTTGATGACGCTGAGATTAAGTGCGTACGATTTATGTCCTTCGCAAACAGTTGTGTTGATAATGAAAATCAACCTATCAGGGTCCTTGTTGAGAAGAGCTTTTCGGAAGAGATTCTGCCGGTCGACACTGACGACGCGAAGCGGACGGACAGGTTACTAAAAGTCGTCTCCGCGTTTTCGGAGAGGCAGCACGCGGCGTTTGTGAGCATTCTGGAACGTCAGGCGAAGTGAGTCCATAACGAATGGTAAAGTGTCATCTGATAGCTCAACACAGGACAATCCAGGCGATGACGGACTATCTCCAGTACTGCGATATATGGAATGTGAGGCTCCCTTTTTCTGTTTTTGGTCGGCTTTCCACCGTTCGTTGCATTCGTTCTAATCTCGTCTTCTTCATGAAGAATGGGGTTATGGACGAGGCGGATGACAAGACGGAGAAAGTGCTAAAAGAGATCATCACCTTTATGTCGCGTAAGTGTTTCGGCCGTTTACTTTCTACTTCGTCTCGTTCTCCAATTAAAATCTTCTTCAAGGGAATTTTCCGGACCCTAAGCGCGCTTACGGGCACCTTATGAAGTTCGCTACGGTCAACGACCGCATGATGTACCAACTCCTCCGCACCATCATGGACGCGAACTCCGATTATAAAACCATTATCAAGAATAACGTAGGATGCGCGGAGTCGTACTCTTTTCGTCAACTGCTAATGATCCTTTTAATACAGAAAGAAGTATTGAAAAGACTCGAACCCCATGGCGGCCTCTCTGAAACCTTCTCAATCCTGCTGCGCCGGATATCGTTGACGAATTTAGGCAAATCATCTGTTGCGCGGTTGTTGGAGGTGACGAGGATCGCGAAAGCGGCGGACCGATCGGACAAGATGGCCATCATGATGGGGGCCGTCGCGGAAAAGCTCGTCAGCGACATCTCGAAGACGCTTCCCGGCGTCTATAAGGTCCACGTGAACACTTTATTGGAGCTGATTAAATCGGAGGATCTCGCTTTAGGTATGCTTAAGAGAGTGCATTTATATGAGACGCTAATGGGCTTTAGTGTCGGAGTCGTTAGGAGCCTTGTCGCAATTTGTAAAGACTAGTTTCGGCCCTTTTGCTTTCGAAGGGTTCGCATTCGTGAATACGGCTGTCAAGACTGATTATGATTTAGTGATGCCGTCGACGTGATGAAGAAGCTCGCGCTGTCGGGATCGCGGATGGACGCTTCCCGCGCGTCGACGGTTTTGGCCAAAATTGTCGACCCTGAGCCGCGGATTGAGGTGTTGAACGACATCGTCGACAGCTTTACGGCTCAGGCCATCGACACGGCTGTACGCGGCGGCTCAATTCAGAACACTCGGGACGAGGACGACGACGAAATGGATACTTTGGATAGGGATGATGACGAGGGAGTCGATGCGAGGACGAAGGTGGTGGCTAGGCTAACTAGCTTGGGTCAGCTGGCGTTGTACAGCCCAGAGATTTTCGAGGATCATTCGAGCTTCTTGACGGATTTCTTGTTGAAGGAGATTTTGATGAAGAACAGACCGAACGTGGGTAGATGATTCATTGTTAACTCTTTTGTTAAACCTTCATTGTAGAGCCCACATCAGTTGCACGACGACGGGGCGGAGGTCGAGTGGGTGACGCTGGATAAACTCGACGTGGAGGGGCAGCTCAAGGTTCTTGCTGTCAAGTACTACGTGAAGCGGCTCCGCGGTCTGGCGAAGGTAGCGGAGAACGACGCAAAGGCAAGCGAATCGAAGGAAGACGACGCCGCGAGCATGCAGGTCGCCATCACGTCATCGATACCGGTCTACAACATGTTGAATCGCATTCTCCAGAGGGATGGGGAGATTGTGAAGACTGATGATACACCGTGAGTGCAATCGGAGGTAGCGAAACAGCACTAAAGAAACCTTAGAGCTCTTATTCGATCCCACCTTGTCCTTGTCGCAACCATATCGCTTATCAAGCTGTCGAGCTTTGCGAAGTACGACCTCCGCCTGACGCCGCTCGATCGGTGCCGTCTGAGCCTGACAATTCAGGACCCGAAATGGCAGGTCCGGTCTCCGGTCATCGATAAACTGAGGAAGCTGCTTTCGACTCGAGAGATCCCGTTCCAATTTCACGTCTTGTTGATGATCACCGCGCACGAGCCCGATGTGGAAATAAAGAACAAAGCCAGGACCTTCCTACTGAGGCAGGCGAAGCTGCAGCGGACAGGTAAGGCTCCTAAACGTTTTCGGTGTTTTTAACCCCTTAACCACAGCGGAATCGAATGCAGCGACGCTTGAGGGCGAATTCACGATGCTTCTCTACATGCTTGCCCATCACCCCGACTTCGGCACAAAAGATGTCGAGGATATTAATAACTCGGCAAAGTACGCCGTTTTCATACTGAATTCATGCTGACTTCACTGTATAGGTATATCGACTTCTTCCTCGACATAATTGCGACCGCGGACAACGTCTCGTACCTCTTCCACTGCGCGGCGCAGCTGAAGACCGTTCAGGACCGGTACGCTCCATCTTCGGAGGTTTGTACGATTTTATATCTTGTGAGGAAGTACTCATCAAGCAAAGGGGATATACCATCTGAGCGACCTCGCCCAATACCTGATCCAGGATCATTGCGCGCAGCACGGGTGGAGCCTTCCGTCATATCCCGCCAGCATCCCGACAAATCGAGAGCTGTTCAAGAAGCTGCCGACCGCAGAGGGCGCAGAGGTAATTTAAGATATATGGAGGCGTTAGCTGAAAGGTGATGTAGAACTTCAAAATCAACTACCTTTCGAAGGAATGGGTGACAGAACGCCAGAATATGCCACATCCTCCCGCCCCGAAACGCGGCCGCAAGAGCCTTGACGGCGCCGGGTCGATGACGCCCTTAAAAGGCGCCCAGTCACCCAGGAGCGGAGCCGCCTCTCCCGCCGGGTCGGACGACGAGGCGCCAGCGCCGAAGCGTGGCAGGAAGAAAGGCACGGGGGCGACGAAGAAGGCGCCAGCGAAGAAGGCTGGAGGGAAGGGGAAGGGGGCTGGTACGCGGAAGCCGCGAGCGACCAAGAAAGGGAAGAAGAACGATAACGACGACGATGAGGAGGAGGACGAGGATGAGGTGATGACGGATGAGGTGATGGCGGATGGCACGGGAGCCGACTCGGACGAGGAGGCGCCGGCGAAGAAAGGTAGGGCGAAGGGAAAGGGGGCTGGTACGCGGAAGCCCCGTGCGACCAAGAAAGGAAAGAAGAACGATGAGGACGACGATGAGGAGGAGGAGGAGGAGGATGAGGTAATGGCGGATGAGGTGATGGCGGATGGCGCGGGAGCCGACTCGGAAGAACCGGCGCCAACGAAGGGGACGGGGAGGGCGAGGCGCAAGGGTGCTGCCACGACGCGGTAAGCTTTCAACGGAGTTCTTTTGTTAAAGGTTGATATGCAGGGCGCCGAAGCCTCGGACCACCAAGGCAAAGCTGAGTGACGACGATGATGACGATGGCGATGACGATGACGCGCTCGTCGATGAGCCAGCCGCGAAGAAGGCAAAGGGCGGCGCGGCGGGCAAGAAGTCCGGCGACAAGAATTCCTCCGTCCCCGACTCGCTCATCGTTAGCTCCGGATCCGATCCTGGCGCGAATGCGGCAATGGACGTGGATGACCCCGACGATGACAAGAAAAAGAGGCTTCGCCGAGGAAAAAGGTGCGCAGCTACGTTCGTTGTAGGCGATTAAATTCGTGACGCAGGGTGCTGTGAATTGCAAGGTATAGACGCCGGTGTACGGCAAAGCACGGCTGTATAAATCTACTCGACCCTTCTCTTTCTCTGTCCTTACCATTATGTACACTTACCTGTAGTTAGATTTCGAGTTTTGCTGCGACAGTAAATTAATATTCCGTAAGTGAGCATGTGGTTTTAACACGTGGGTCGACTTCATCATAGTTGTGTACAAATTTAATAGGTAATACAGCCGTATGTACACAGAATAATGATAATACGAGACGCGATCTCCATACAACCTATCTCCTCCATGATCCTCCTCCAGCCCCCAATCTGAATATAACCCCTTTTCTTCAAGATCCACTAAGAAATCCTCCAGCTCCCTCCTCAGTACAACCCCGTCTTCTTCATGATCCTCAAAAACTCCTCCTGTTATTACAAAACGCGTTGGTACTTGTCCATACATCACGCATCTCGTCTTGATACATACCTCATTAATCTCCCCGTCCCCATCCCGATCGGCCTCGTCGATCATTTCCTGCAGTTCCTCCTCCGTCAGGTTCTCGCCCAACTCTTTGGCGACGCGTCGCAGGTTCTTGAGAGAGATCTTGCCCGTCTCGTCGTCGTCGAAGAGCCGGAAGGCCTTGTGGATCTCTTCGCGGGAGTCTTTTTCGGCCTGGTGGGTGATAAAGGGAGAGAAAAAAAGGTTACATGAGATTAGGTAAAGAGGGGTTGGCAGGTATGGTAGGTAGGGAAGTTGGGTAGGTGGAGCATAGAGTACCAAGCGCGGGGCGAAAGAAAATATCAATCGCTCCGTTCACCCCAACTCTACTCCTGGCAAAGTCCAACCCATGCTCCTACACTGCACTACAAACACTCCTCTATCTACATACTTCTGCCCTACGTACCCTACTACCATTACTCCTACTCCTACTCATATTACTACTGCTACATCCTAACCCTTCCAATTCGTTTTTAAAGCAACTCACCATCTTGGCCGTCATCAACTCCAAAAACTCATTGAAATCAATCGTCCCACTTCCCGTCCTATCAATCTCCCCAATCATCCTTTTGATCTCCTCCTTCTTCGGCTCGAACCCCAACGCCCTCATTGCCACCTTCAACTCCTTCACATCAATCGTCCCGCTCCCATCCGTATCAAACAGATCAAACGCCTCCCTAATCTCCTGCTTCTGCTCCGGCGTCAACTCATGACCACCGGGAGTGTGGGAATGGTGGGAGTGGGAGGAAGCTTTGGCGGCGGGTGCGTTGGCGGTAGATTTGGATTTAAGGGCGGCGCCGGTGGGTTGGGCGGTGGGGTTTGTGG
>JADGJL010000183.1:0-34372 GCA_027600665.1 Irineochytrium annulatum | reverse complement strand
TCCCCAACCCGACATATCCGGGCCCCCACCACCACCCACTGAGCCGGTCCCCGTCTCGTCCTTCATCGGAACCTCGTATAATCGACCAGACATGCCGTTGCGGTTGGCGTTCTACATCAGCGGCCACGGTGAGCACGAGAGCTGAATGACGGCCTTCAGGAGATGTTGTTTCGGACGGGAGCATGTGGAGGCGACAGAGGGACTGGCACGAGGTGCGAGCGAATGCACAAAGAAGTCGCGGGGGCCATTTGGGGGAGGAGAGAGGGCCGCATCCGGGCTCACTCCGTGGTTCTGTTCTAACTTGGTTCTTCCTTTCTATAATGCGCTTCTTGATATCGGCCTAAAGGATTTGGCCATTCAACGTGAGTGTTTTCCTTCGTTATGTTCTCCTTTTCGCTGACGGACCGCTTTTCTACTTGAACAGGCGCGCGTATGTCGTCATTAAAGCCCTCGCGGCACGGGGGCACTCTATCGCCATCGTATCCACCACTCCCGAGAGCCTCTTTGCCGACATTCTCTCACCACCTCGCGTCGTGCTACGGAAGGATTCCCCTACCATCGACCCTGGTGTACTGCAGAGCGATGCCGTGAGCGTCGACGTCGGGAGGTCCTTCGACGCGCTGGCGGACTTTCTGAGCGGGATGGAGCGCATGCGGGAGGTGGAGGAGCGGTGGTTAAAGGAGTTTAAGCCAGACTGCGTCCTTTTAGATGCGCCGTTTGTGCCGGCTGAGCTTGCAAAGGTATTGATTTCCTTCTTCGCACCGTTGCCGCGTCTCGTGCTGACTGGCTGGACTAGAACCTCCAAATCCCGACCATCATGGTCTCGAACTTCTCCTTCGACGCCATTTACGATTGGATCGCCCGCCCCGAGGACGAGCCCCTATGTAACATCGTCCGCGACATGTACGACGGCGTCGACTACCTTCTCCAGCTCCCCGGCGCCATCCCCATGCCCTCCTTCCATCTTACCATCCCGCTCGCGCCATCGGACTCACCAGATTCGGATGACACCCTCGTCTCTCCGCTTCCCGCACCCTTACCACAACTACCATCTCCGACATCGGACCCGCAACTCATTTCCAAAATTTCCGGACTCCTCGCCATCCCTGATCGCTCCTCAACGCCCGTCCGCCAATACCAGCCGTCCCTCTCTCCCTCGACCGCCAGCCCTACAGCTCTCTCCCCATCGGCATCCACCTCCTCCTCCCCGACGCGCCTCCATCTCCCACCCTCCGCGCGCATTCCGCCACCACCGCGCTCCATCTCCCCGGCCTCGTCCCGGAACCCATCCCTTCTTAACGGGGCTACGACGCGCACGTGGGTCCCCACGATCGTCGCACGTCCAGACCGCGCGCACCGGTGCCTCGAACTCCCGCTTGTCGTGCGGATGGCGCGGAGATCGCGGGCCGATGTCCGGTCGTCGCTGGGCATTCCGGACGACGCGCGCGTACTGTTGATCTCCTTCGGGGGGTTCAAACTGGAGGGCGGCGGGAGCGGGGCCTGGAGCGTGGACGCGCTGTTGCCGGAGGGTTGGATGGCGTTGGTTGCGGTACCGCAGGGTGGGGAGGAGGTGGAGCGGTGGGGTCAGGGACGGCTGAGGGCCGTGCCCGCGGGGTATTACGTGCCGGATCTGATGGAGGCCGTGGATTGCGTGGCCGGGAAGTGTGGGTACTCGACGTGCGCGGAGGTGGTTGCGCATAGGGTGCCGTTCGTGTATGTGCCGAGGCCCGGGTTTGCGGAGGAGGCGGGGCTGCTGGTGAATTTGATGGATCCATTCGGGATGGCGGTCGAAATGGTGAGCTCGATGATGGCCATTTGAATGTGGCTAATCGGGTCTAATTCTTTTTAGCCCCAGGAGATCTTTTATGACGGCAATTGGGCCTCGTACATCGAGGCCGCACACAGCTTGAAGGAGCGTGGCCCGTTGCGAGATATTGCGCTGAACGGGGAGGAGCTTGCTGTGGAGGCGATTGAGACGATCGTCGCCAGAAAGAACCTAGATACAATTTTGTGTCGCATGGGATGAAGATCTACGATGATGGTCTTTCTCCTTTGCATCTCGGGGACACTACGATTACGCGAGAACCACGTAATTCATCACCACCTTTCTGCTATCCCTTCGTATTGCTAGCATCACTCCACCCCATTCACATTCTGCCGCATCATTCTTGCATTCATATATTTAATTTGGATTTGCCTTCTGTTTCTTCGCTTTAATAAAGCTACAATAATAAGCAGAAATCTTTCTTCATTCTATTTGGGATGCGCGAAAGTTATAAATGACTAAAGACGAAACAGAAATACGTCAAGAGAAGAAGGCCTGAAGCGAAAATACATTGGCAACAAATTATTGAACAAATGACTCGAGATAAATAAAAAGTCGCCCTCCAAAACTTAAAACGTGATGGGCGCCTTGAAGGTGATCTGCGTCGCGGAGGCCCCGCCCACAAGCGGGACCCACACCGTGACGGGGTCATTACCAATCTGCTCCAGCCTGCCGCCCGTCGGCGCATTCACCATCGCAAGCGTGACGCTCGACGGCATCGTGACGGGGGCCGTGCAGCTCGTCGCGGCCGTCACCGACAGCGAGCTGACGGTCGCACCGTTTGAGCCGACCGGACCCGTGTACCACACCCTGACGCCGGCGTTCTCATAAATGTACCTGTTCCTGAACGCCGTGACGAGGTCGTCCTCCTTGATCGAGACGATGGGCCACGTCGCGTACTGGGTGTAGTTGTAGAGGATCTGCTCGGTCCAGTTCTGGGCGATGCCGAGCTTCATGGACTTTGTGGTACCGGGGACGCGGATGGAGGGCATGTCGGCGTTGCGGAGGTTGGCTTGGTGAAACATCCACCCTTGCCAGTTAAGGGCCATCATCAGGCGGCCGCAGCGGAGGAGCTCCTGGTCCATGATGTAGTCGAAGCCGACGGAGCCGCCGTAGACTGCACGGGAAAGGACAGGACGAAAAAAAAGGGTAATAGAAAATTAGCATCTAAACGCGCACGCGCGGGAGAAGGTCAGCGAGGTTATACGTACTGTTGTTGTAAAGGACGGTGTTGTAGTTCGCGTTCGTGACGTTGAAAAAGATGTTCAAGACCTGCCTTGGGATGATCGTAAAGCCGGCGTAGCCGTGGCCTTCGACATCCGTCGTGAGCGGCCACCAAATGGGGCGGACCGGGTTGTTAGTCTTCAGCCGCGAGGAGTCACCGACAGCGGCCGTAATACCGAAGTCCATGAGAGCCTTGAGCGCGTCGGCATTGAACAGACCCGATATACCGGGCGTAACCATAGAGAAGTTCGACCAGTTGTTCGTTTGCGTCAGCCCCAGGTACTGCTTGCCGGCCATGCGGTAGTTGAAGAAGACCTCGTTCCACGTGTCCGAATACGAGTTGTTATTCAGGATCTCGTGTGTAAACGTGTGCGAGTTCCAGAAAAAGGCGTTAATCTTGGCTGTGGCGTTGGCAAAGTATTTGAAGAGGGGGTCCGTGTTCAAATCGGAGACAAGCCAGTTGGTGTTGAGGGCTGAGAGGGCGGGCCAGAGCGTGTAGCCCGTTCCTGGAGGCTTGATCCAGTCGAGGCTTGTGTCGGTCTGTGGAAAACGAAGTTAATATTTTGATAATATAAGGTTGCAAAAGTCTTCACCTGATCAGGGTCGAAGTCAACCAGATAGTCCGTCGTGCCGCTGATTTTGTCCAGAATGCCATTGCCATTGATGCACATGTCGAACTTCAGCGACGATCCCTTGGGCAGCCTCGACGTGATATCAGTCTGCCAAGCAATCAGGCCGTCCATATCGGCCGGCGAGCTCCTGAAGCTTGTGAACGTGCCGTTCTCGTTGTTGCCGTCGGTCGTGAGGAAGAAGTCGTCGATCTGGGGCGTGAAGTAGATCCTGCGGAAACCCGGATAGAGACCCCGCGTGGCCCACTGGACGTATATGTGGCTTAGGACGAGCGAAGAGGTCGACCACGACCCAAACGCCATGTAGAACGACATTTGCTGACGCGTGCCAAAGTTGAGGATCGCTCCGGCGGTCGTGTTGACCGGGTAGTTAGGCGCAACCGGCAAGAAGCGAAGGAACTCGGACGCGACAGTAGTGCCGAAGATGGTGCCGGGGACATGCCAGAGGCCCGAGGTTGGGAGTGTGACAGACGGTTGAATGCCGGCCGCCGTAGCATAGGACGCGGCGGAGATGGCGATCATGTTGGCGTCGCCTGTACCCCAAAATCCACCGTACCGTGAAACGTATGTGCCGTCGGGCTGGTCGTTGAGGGCGACGAGGCGCGCCTGGTAGGTGGCCTGGTAGGACTCAATCTGGGCCTTTTGCCACGGGTACAAGGTGGAGAGGAAGCTGCCGTTGGGGAATTGAGCTGTTGTGAAAAAACCACTTAGTCGACGCGTTGTACCAGTAAAAGTACGAGAACAAGCTTACCGCTCATTTGGCCGTTCGACAGAATAATGAAGGAGTATTTGCCCTGGCCTGGCGCGTACTCGAGCGGGAGCGGCGTGTCGAGCTGGGCGGCCGCGGACACGGTGACGACATCGTAGGGAATGCCATATGACTGCAGCGTGAACTCAGGGCACTCTTCGCTACCGTCGCCAGTAGTCAGGATGAGAGCCCTCTGATCGACGGAGACGGACGACGTCACGGGAGCGGTCGTGGTAGCTGTCGTGGCCGTTGACGTTGTCGTCACAGCCGGCGCGGCCAGGGCCGCCGACAGGCATGCAAGAAGAGCAGCGATCTGGGCGACCATCGTAGATCGTAGGGGAGGTAAGATTGCTCGTTCAGTCGAATGCTCTTTATTGGAGTCGTTCGTTGTTTACAGATTTAAAGGGGTAAAACATCCTTTCATCTCTGAGCTTTCACGCCTCACCAATCAAACGGGTGAGAGGCGTGAAGAGGAACGACCATTCTTATGCCGCCCAGCCTCGGCTATGGCGCGCGGACGGAATATAAGACTTGAATGTACTTGCTGACTCAAGTGGCATCCCATTGCGAATACCATTGAACGACACTTGGCCGTCCCAGGCTGACTCGCTGAGCACCGCCCGGCGGACAGACGACAGTTTGGGAGGCATAAGAAAAATATACTACTGCAATGATTTGAAGATCATACAATAACAAAAGAAAATGGACGAGAGTCATTATTGGAGAACGGCAATCGAGCCGGGAATAGTTTATTTGCTGAGAGACAGAGGGTGAGGGAACTATTTCATGGAATAAAATTAATGATTTGGGACACGTCCGGATAACTACCCAGCTGGAAGAGAATAGCGGTAGACAGTGGTCTCGCAAGACGGAACTCAAACAAGGCATTTCCGAGTGGTGTAGCCGCTAGAGAAGATGAAGTGTGTCGCCATCAAAGAAATAAGAAATTATGGCGGGCATAAGCGTAGTAAAACCGCAAGCGTGTGCAAAAGGTTGAAGTACTGGGAAGCAAGAACAGACGGGGCACGACAAAGAAGGGAGGAGGAGGGACCGTAGTTTACATTATTGCGCAAATGCCCCCCTTCTTCTTGAGCTCGTTGACCTCGTTCTGAAGCCGCTGAATTTGGTTTCGCAGTTGGTTTGACTCCTCCCTTAGGGTGTTGCACCTCTGGTCGGCCTCCGCCTGCAGTTGCGATCGTTGATCTCGCAGCTCCCTGTCCTTCGTCGCCACCAACTCGCTTATCGCTTTTAGATGGTTCGTAGCCGCCTGGTCCTGCTCTTTAGTCAAGCGTTCGAAGTCGTCCTTCCGCCGCTGGGCCTCCACCTTGAGTGCTTCGTTAAGATCCTTCACCAGTTGGCCCTTGTTTTCCACATTAGCAGCCAGGCTCGCAACCTTCGCCTGCCCCTCCGCCACCTGCTGCTGGAACTTTAGACGCTCTTTCTCCCTCTTCCTTGCGGCGACGTTGTGGGCTGTGTAGGCTTGCAGGTTGGTGTCTAGCGTCGATAGCATTGCGTCCCAGAAGGCATTGGTAACCGTCTCGGGCCCAAGAAGCAGTTGTCCGCGTGTGCCTTTAATCTTATCGCGGTAGGACTTATAGGCTTCTTCGTTCCCGCCAGGATGCGTGCATTCGGTCGCCGGCGGGGCCTCGTGGAGAATGCGTTCGCGTAACGTCTCCGCCTTCTTGCGGCAGCTATCGCTGTTGGCCAGCGCAAGCATGGCGCCCATGCGCTTGAGGTCCGACTCGAGCGTAGCGGCGGCGACCTTCTTAGTAGCTTCTGCGTTGAGGGCGGCGACGGCTGTCTTGAAACCCTCCAGCGCGTTCTTCGTGATCTCGTTGATCTTCTCTTTGATCGTGACGTCGAGGGCCGGCAGCTCTCTCTTAGCGTTGTCGAATTGAGCTGTCGCGCATTCGAGGGCATGTTGGGCGGCGGCGTATATATCCAAGTCGCGGTACATATCGCTAACGCGAAGCGACCGCACGTTGCTATCGCTGATTTGCCGCACGCTGCATGCGATGATCTGGGCGAGTTCCTTTCCTGATCGGTGGAGGCGGACGCCATTTGCCGGCGCGGAACCCTGTAGATGGGCCGTCTCCCTCATAAGCGCGTCATAAAATTCTGTAAACGCTGTGACAAAATTTGGCGTCATGTCCTTCCATGGGAGGGTGGCGACGCGTTGAAGCTGACCGCCGAAGGCTGGCGTCGGCAGGCCGTGTATCAAGATCTTATCGAAAAGTGCCTTCAGGGTCTGCTGGTCTGCATCTTGAATGAGGCCGGTCATCATGTCATGGCGGGTACGCCCTTCGGGAGTCTTGAAGTCGAAGTCACGGCAGGCGAAGAAAAGCTTCGTGCCAATGCTCAATTTCGATGTCTCGCCTTGCTTCGTCGAGGTGGATGGGCCTTTGATGAGATCAGCAACCGTCTTCAGAACCTCGACTTTGTCCACTATACTGTTGCCAGGATGTTGCTTCACGTTGTAGATAATTGTCGTTACGAAGGATGTAACTGCAAAGGTCATTTCGAACAGAGTTTTAGGTAGGAAGGAGAAACCAAACAATATTGAATCGATCCTGCACGCTTACCAATTGCAAAAAGCTTTACATCATAATCCGTCCCGTAAAAAGCGTTATTATGATCTTCAAAGCCTTCGCAGTCGAAATAAAGGATCACGCCATTTTCTTTATCAGGGTGTGGGCACATATAAAACGAAATGCCGTGAGTGTGCCCGAAGGGTAGAGCGGACGTCTCAAACGCATTCGCGCTGTCTGCATAGTGGTGAACGACAATGGTTAAGAGGAGGACACGAGGATTTGAAAACCGAAAGTCAAATAATACCCGATGTAATGGTCTTGCGCAAAAGAAGATTCATTAAAGCCGATTTTCCGTCCCGGTACTTGCCAACGGTTGCAATAAGATAAATGTGAACGTTGCCGGGGATAGCTTCCAGCAAACGTTTGCCCTCCTGAGAAAAGCCGAACTTGGGCGACTCAACCCGTGCCGCCGGCTTCTCCATGCCGGAGCCAAAGAAGGCGCTTGAAGCCGTCGGGACGGTGGCGGCATCGTGATGACGCTCTGGGGGTAGCACCAGTGGACAAGCCCGCAACTCGGCAGCCTTCCACAATAAGGTCTTAGCATCTGCAGCGACGCCCTTGCAGGCCACGCTGCAAGGATGCATTAGTTCCTTGTACTTGCTGGTGACCGTGTCAGCGGTGAGAGGACCTTTAGACGCCATTTGGGCGATGGCGCTGGCAAGCTGCTCGGGTCCGTTCCAGCCTAGGCGAGAAGTAGACGAGCTGTACACAACGGCGATGTGGACGCCATGTAGCTGGCAGCCTGTATATAAAAGGACATATTGAATATGCAAGAACTTAGTAAACGACGAACATGCGAAAGACTCACATCCAACGATATAGCTCCCGTCTTCGCTGTCGAAGGTGCCGGACAGGGGATGGCCTGCGACGTCCCAGAGATCGTGGCTATGGTGTGCCAGCCGGGCGAACTCCTCGCCATATCCCGGAGCAGTCCAGACGAACGAAACGACAGAGACCACACCGCCGTCTCTCGGCTCAGCTTTCCATACGGTAAGGTGGGCCACGTCGGGGGCTGGGCGAATGCTGTCGACGACGCGCGTGTCCTTGGCGACCGAAATGCGCATCGTGTAGGTGAGTGAAGGGAAGACTTGAGAATCCAAATATTGCTGCAACCGTCTGTGCATGCAGTACCATATTCATGGATCCAATCGTTTTATTCACGTTATTGATTTTATTGAATCACTGACACTCACAATCAAACAATGCCACCAACGGTCGTTGCCACAACGCCGGCTGCTGTCGTCCCCTCGGCCGTCGTCCCCGCCGTCGCAAATCCCTTCGTACTCGATCTGAGGTCGGCAGCAGGCGCCCGCCAAAGCCACGTCGTCCCCATCTTGCTCGCTGGTGATCACCGTGCGCTCTTTGAAGCACTCGCTGTTGCCCCAGCCCCGCTCCACGTCTGGTCCATCTTCGGCCGTACGGACGACGTTGCCGATGCTGCCCTCAAGGCACTCGCGTCAATTGCCGGGTCCCGTCTGCCCGACGTGGACTCAAAGCAACCGCTCATCGACGGCAGGGCTGTCATCGACGCGTGCGGCCGGTATATGCACGCGGCGTTGGTAATCAGAGATTCGGGAACCATCCTCTTGCTCTTCGCCAGCGATATGGCAGGCCCGTCCCTCCGGCTCGCTCTCAGTGCGTCCAACGTCATCGTGATCACCCTACGTGAGAGCATGCCAGATGGCCTTGGGGAGGAAATCCTTCGGCAAATCTCGTCCCGCGATGACGGCAATCTGAGCGCGGACGAGTTCTGGCAGGCCAACCCACGGCTTGTCGCCGAAACTGCGCCTGCACTGTTCGCGGCTTTCATGAACTATGCATTGGTAATCAATCCGGATGGCATGAGATGCTCCGTCGTGGAAGCGTTGAGTCAGGCGGTAAGCTCTATCAACACTATTTACTCGGACTAGCTTTGCATTTTAATCGTCCCAAATCTAACGCTTTTTTCCACTTAGAGACCCTTATTCGGAGACGTGGCTACGCATGCCTTCCCTCCGCGCGACAACCTTGATCGTGCCGCCTTCACAGCCACCGTCGATGTCATTCGAAAGCTTGACCAATGTGTAATGGGTAAGGAGCCGGTTAACGCCAAAACCTTCGCTGGCGGCCTTTACGCCGCTCTCACGAATGGCCCTTTGCTGGAGGTTAAGCATTTTTACTTTTTTGGCTGACTCACGACGCAATCTCAATCACGACTCAGGCCCCTCCCAGGAAAGCGCAACTTGCGTGCAAAATCATATGCGACGAGAATGTCGCCCGTCAGCTCTCTCAATACAGAATCATCATGGACAAAGCGCTTGCAACATTGGAGGAGCCCTTGGTAGAGACGGAGCCCTTTCTGCAGCTGCACATGTGGAGGGTGAACGAACATCTTTGCGCGCTCCAGCAGTCCCTGCTGAATATCCCGTTCTCAGACCTTCGTCGGCAAGCCCTCGTGGAGCTTGCGAAAGAACTGGCCCAGGACCGCACAGCTCAAATTGCTATCATCAGCGAACGATCTCGTTTATACAACAGCGCACTGCTTTTGAGGCTTTGGAAGCAAGAGTTCTCCGTTGATACCAGCATTTTTGTCGGGGCGGGAGACAAGGCTACCGTCCTCCTTCAAGATAAGTTAAAGAATTTTACGGGGAGTTTTTTGAAACGTGCGTCAAGTGTAACGCAGTATGAGGTAAGTCATGTCTAAATAACTTAACTAAAATGGAGACTCTTCTCGCCCTGTAGGAGCTCAGAAACTTCCTTGCTGTGAAGGCAGACTGGCTAAACCGCACCGCTGATTTGGCGCTGTCGCAGTCTACGCTGGATAAGAAGGATATTGAGGAGTGTCGGGTTATCGCAAATGCATTGAGAGAGAAGCAGGAGGATGTCATCCTCGTTGCCGCCGAGATGCTTGCAAAGTTAGAAGCTGTGGCGTCGCTTCAGAATGCGGCTCTTGCGGACAGCAAAGCGATGATGGAAGCATCCCGGGCCGCCGCCAATAGGTTTTACAAAAATCTCTCAAATGCTACGAACAAGACGGTGGCAGAACTTCAAGCTGTCTTCCAACAACACAGCATTGACATAGTCGCGTCGTTTAAAAGCGTTCACGAGGAGGTCGACCGCTGCCACGATACCCAAGTCGCGTTGGCCCTCGATGCCACCAATCTCTCGGCGTCGGTTGAGGTTATCCGGCGCGAGCAAGTGCCATGGTGGCATCGCGCCCTGCAGGCCGTCGTAGGCGCCGCTATCGCCGTCGGCGGCGTCATGATCACGGGCGCCTCATTCGGAGCGGCCGCAGTCCTCGGCAGCTCCCTGGTGTCTGCGGGGATTGGCGGGGCCATCGGCGCCTTGACGTCCGCCAAAGGGCTCGCTTGGGGCGACTTCCTCGAGGGTATGGGGAAAAGCTTCGTCGCCGGAGTCGTATCTGGTGGTGTTGTTGCCGGGGCTGGGGCGCTTATTGGGGCTGGTGCAATTGCCTCAGGCGGACTTGTCGGGAGGGTGGGGCTCGCCGCACTTGGGTCGACTACAGGCAAGATGGCCGCTAACGTGATAGACGGGAGAGCGCTAACAGACGGGCTCGGTGTGGCCGCAGTCGCTGGCGCTGCGGCAGGCGGAATGGGAAATGTCTTACCCTCGGCGGGCGACAGCGCACGACTTGGTGTAAAGGCGGCAGTAGGGGCTGGCACGTCGGCTGGCTCCAGCGTCGTGGGAGCCGCGGTTAGCAATGTTGTTAGCGGGAAAAATGTGGGCGACAACCTATTGGACTCCGCGATAATGGGAGCGGCAATTGGGGCCAGTGTTGCCATGCTCAGTGACCTTGTTCGAAAAGAAGAGAGCCCCCGCCAGAACACGTCCTCAACTGAAGTAAGGGCCGCTGTTATCCGCATTACTCCGATGCTTAACGTAACTTTTGTAAAGGCCTCGAGTTCTAAAAATTCTCAAAATTCTGCTGCCGACGGCCGCAGCGATCGTGACTCTGCTGGCGGGGTGCCGGAGGGGACTGACGTCAGTGTAACGGACGGGCACCAGAATACTTCCCCCAAAGTAAGCTGCATATCAAGCTTCCCGTAGGTGGTTGACATAACCTTGTAAGGCCTCGAGCTCTCGAATTCCCGCCTCTATGCGCGGCCATGGTCGAAGTAGTGATACCAGCTCGGCACGGTCGGTATCGACGAACGGCAGCGTCACCTATAAAGTCGGCAAGACGGCACTGACTTTGAGCGATGGGCAAGGCCGCTTGATGCGAACGGTCGACGTCGGAGACGTTACCCTGGGTGGCGGGGTCAGTATCGGGCTCTTACTGTAGCTTGAGCTCATATTCACTTTCAGGGTATGTTTGGTGCTGACACAGGCCCCTCATTGTCGTACACCCATGAGAACACAACGCACACGTACACCTTGGCCGCCGACAACTCCTCCGTCAAAACCATTTACGAAACGTCGACCGAAGTTTCTTGCGACAATTTTATTCCCACCCTTCTACCTGTTAAAACCTGTGTGCCCGTCGCCGGTCCTGCGGCAGAGTACTGCCATGAACTTCAAAACGTGGTGACAGTTTCTAATGGTGGAGCGACTTGCCACATTAACAAGGCCGAGTCGCTGGCTGTTCATAAACCGTTTGTTGCGTTGGCGGCCGTCGCCGCCATAGCAGCCCCTGTCGTGGCTGCTGAAGTGCCAGTTTTGTTCTTGACCGCTGAAACGGCGGCTGGTGTAGCTGCAATCACGCGTGCCTCTCAAGCCTTTTGGGGCTCATTTCAACTCCCCCACCTGCCTGTCTTTCCCTGAAGTTTTAAATCCATGCGAGAACTGTTTGGAAAATTGGGTGTATTATTTATCAGTTTTCTAAATAAAATACGTCAGCAGCGTGCTCGTCGGGGAAAAGGGCGCTGAACGCATTTAGAAGCCTTCGCCATCTCCACCAGTGGCCGTGACCAAAACTCTTTAAGATGAAGTCATTTGATTTCGTGTGGCTGACGGCTGCTGTCCGTTCCTGATCGCTTCCTAGCGCGAGCTTGGAATGCGGCGTTCATTAAAGTGGCGGAGCATCTTGAACGGCACCCGTTTGGAACTCATCAACGTCCAGACCACCTCAAAGGATGTCAACGTACCAAACGGGCCCCCGGACGGCGTCCCTAAATAATAAAAACATGGCATAGGTTCCCGTGGCGGTCTCGCCCGCGGTAACAAAAAAAGTCGATGGTAAGCTCGATGATGGTTCGCATACGTGACGGCAGCACGCATTCTCCGTTTGTGGAAACCTTGGTGAGTTGCATGGGAGCGACGCCGACGCGGTCATATTCATGCCCATTGTGGAACGAGGCGGCCTGGGAATGCAGGTGTCGAAAGTGGCCACGGTGGGTTGTAAAAGCGATCAAGTAGTCGGAGATTGTACTGTGCGCTGCCATTGCAGAGCCGTTGGATGCCCTTGGGTGTTCGATGTGTAACAAACCAATAGTGCCTCCATGACATTTTCCAGGAGAAGAACCTCTGTCTCTGCTGTGTCTTTTCGTACTGATCGTTAAATGTGTTATTCGACAATTGGGACAAGCCTCCTCGACCATTATCTTCGTCGTTGTAAGGCTAAAATTTGATCTCTTCTGATTCCACAGGCAAATAGTCGACTCGCTGTTGCTATCTAACTTGTCCGTTGTATTTACTAGCAACGTTGACGAACCATGAATGTATTTTCTTCATTGTATTTGGGAGAAGTACGGCGTTAGGTTTCGTCTCAGTCGCTGTGTCTTCGGAGTTAACAGCAGAAGGTTAATGGGGAAAAGGTTGGAACAGTCCAATAGCCTTTTATGGCATGGCACTTGCAAAAAGCGCGCATTCATATTGGCCATGTCTGGGGTTGCCGCTGACACGCATTCTAGTAAGGACATCAAAGGCAGCCGCGGTGCGGCGGCCGTTACCGCCACAGTAAAGAAGCGGAAATAAACGTGCAACGGCACCCCGTGAGCGGAATCCTGAGCACTCCCGCGTGCATCGGAATTCTTTCGTTGATCAGTCGTCGTCGGCAAGTCTCTCGTGGTCGTCACGCCATACGTCCTGCAATTTCTTCTTCCGTCAGTCTTTGGCGATCAAGCAGATCATGGCCAGTAGCCGCCTCGGCGTTGAGATAGTCAGCCTGAATTCCTCGATCGTCCACAGTTGCGTCGACAACATCGCCAGCACGAGCATTCTAGCGATGCGTTCATGCCCCCAACGGTATCCCCGGCCAGGGTTGATGACGTGCAGATACGCGATCTGGGCAGACCAGTTGTGTCGCCTTGCACCCAGAAAAACTTCTGAATGGCTGACATCAACGGGAGCGGGCGGGCTGACGGTGGGCCTCCCCCAGAGACCCAAGATGCGGCCCTGAGGCCCCACGATCGGCCGTCGGCGACATCCCCGAGCGGCGGCGGCACTTCCTCTGCGTCCAACAACGCGGCAATCTACATGGTGCGTTCTGCTCGATCTGCTTCGGTTCCATCGCCAACGGGAAGCCGGCGGGCTGTGGCGGGGCGGGTCAACAGCGGGGGCTCCAAGGACACGCCGGTCGCGGTTCCGATCGAAGTCTCGTTGACTGGCCCGAGGATGAGCTCCTGGAGGTGAGCATTTTGTTTGTTGATCGTTGGCCGCATGCAATCATGCATGCTATCATGGCCAGCCTAATTCTCTGGATCTTATCTTCCTGATCTGTAGAAGCGACTCGAGCGTATCGTCGAAGTCCCAGAAGTCCTCGAGGTCGAACACCCCGCCATCGGCCACCCGGATGGGCCTGTCGTCATCGTCGTCCATTTCGGGCTCATGTGCTAACGCTCAAGCTCCCTCCTCTCCTCCTGTCGCTTCCTCCTCCATCCCCAAAAAGGACAACGCGATTTCGGCGACTTCAACAGCCTACCCGACACCGGCCTCCTCGGAGACCACCGAAGCCACGGACGAGCTTTCACCGACTAAGCCCACTGCCGCCAACCATCCCGAGGTGAAGGCGAAGTCCCCACTCGCCATCTCTGTAAACGAGCCCGTTAAGCCGGCTCCCGATGGGCGGAGTCGCGCCCAACAGCTACAGAACGGTACGGCGTCGCCGCTGTCCGCCGTCGCGACGTCCGTGCAGCCCACTGTGAGGATGCCGAGGCCCGTGGCTTCGTCGTCGTCGTTGGCTGAGCTCGCGAAGTTGCCGGACGGGCGGGAGGCGGCTCACCCGACGCCATTGCTGTTGCCGGGAGTATGGCAGAGGGTTGCTGGTTACCTAGAGACGGATCGGGAGATTTGGGGGCTTGGGAATACATGTGCGCCATTGAAGGCCGTGGTTCTGGACCCGGTGTTTGTCGCGACGTGGCTGCTGAAGAGGTACGTTGGACCGGTAAAGGCTTACGGTCTCACCTCAATTCATAGATCTACAACGTACCTCGCAATTTACAATGCATACCGGAAATTCCCATCCATCCTCACCGTTAGCGTTACGCGCCATATGATGTCCATGGGCGCCCACATCCCCCGCTACTTCGCTCTTCTCGTCGGCTTTGAGCAGCACGAGCTCCTATCTAACTTTCAGCAGCAATCCGGCGTCTCCTCCGGCACCGGCATCCTCCCTCCCATCAGAATGCTTGATGAGGACTCTCAGAAACCGTTGCCGCCAGATCCCTCGCCCACGGCGGGCAGCAAGCGCGTCCCCGACTTACCCGCCGTTAAAATCCACGTCGCAGACGAGATTAAGCGCCGTGCGCGGGTGCCTCTAGACACTATCCACTATATCATTTGGGTCGGGACGTCATACTTCGGCAACCTCTTCGGGTTTGACGCCGAGGTCGCGGCCACCGTCACGACTATGCACCTCTACAGCACGGGGAACGAGACGCAGCAGCTTTATTCGGCGAAGGTGGCGCTGTACAAAGACACGCTCGGATGGGTGTACAACGTTCCCGGCGCGATCCTCCCCGGATCGCCCACGCTCGTGGCGCCGGAACCGGACGCCAGGGTCCAACCGCCGAGTGACGCGGAGGTGTTCGCGTACATGATGTCGCTATACAGGAACAACACCGTAGCGACGGCGCCTGAGCCAGCGCCGGCACCGCAACCGAAACCGGGGTCGATCATGCCCCCGGGATCGACGCCGGCGGCCGCGGCGGAGACGACAAAGTCAGCCGAGGCTACGCCCGTGATCGCGCCCGCGTCGAAGAAGCTTTGGGGGGATAAGTCACCAGACCGGCAGAGGATTATCGCGTCGCTGAGGGAGCTGGCGAACGTATACCGGTTTACACCGGGCTTGATTGCGAGCTCGTTGCCGGAGGGGTGGCTACCGCTGGACTTGTTTGAACAGGATGTGGAGCTGGCATGGTTTTTGATCCGGCATTCGGGGGACGCGAAGAACGCGTTTAGGCCGGAGGATGCGGACGAGGTAGCAAAAAGGGTATTTATGACAAATTCTAGGACGGTAGTGCGAGGACTAACGGTTGCTCGCATTCCTGTTTACTTAGACGCTCCTCGGATATCGGATTCACGTGAATCTCGCCCATCCCTCCCTTCCCGCATCGGCCGCTGACGAGCTCTTCCCTTACGCCTCCATTGCCCGTTTGATTGGCCAGCGGCGTATCGCCCTTACTGACAACGTCCTCACGCGCCTCCTTCAAGAACACACGACGTCCCTCACAATTTCCCGGCTGCATCGGTTTGTCGACCGGTCCAGAATAACGCTTGTAGGCATCGCCTTGTTGAAGGAGTGCTTCGAGGGCCAGGAGGTGCTCGAGAAGATATCATCGGGTCATGCGGGCATCATGTTCCACCGCGCCGATGCGATCGTGCAGGCCTTCGGGCTTAGCAAGGCGGTCATCGCCCGCTGCTTCATGGCAGACCCAGTGCCGCCGCCGCTCGCCCCGACCATTCCTGCACCGACCGACGACGAAACGAGCGTGGAAGCGGGTGAAGGGGACGGAACAGAGGCAGCGGAGGGAGAGGAGTTTGAGGATGCGACCGAGGTAGAGGAGGTCAAGGCACGGACAGGCGTGAGCTCACCGCCTAACTTCCCTGTGATCGGACTTCTCACGCGACTAGCACAAGCGGCCGGCTTCCTGCCCTGGGTGGCATGGCAGTGGGCCATCAAGCAGCTTGGGCCCTCCCACCCGGTCGCGTCCGCCTGCCTCCATGACGTCTGCACGCGGTCCTTCCCCCCGCCCGCGCCCATCAACCCGGGGGCGCTTGAGGGCGCTTCGTTTGCGCGGAAGGAGTCGGACGCGGCCGTGAGGACGATGCTGGGCATGGGCGTGCGGACACAACTGTGCACCATCGTCGTCGCTCTGAGGCTGGCGCAGGAGGAGATCGAAAGCGCCACAGCTTCGGGTGTCGCCACGCAAGCCTTGAGGACGCAGGCCGCGACTGTCAAGGGAGGGTGGAGCATCAACAGGGCGGCACAGCAAGCGGCCGCGAGCGCGACGGCTGCCGGGGCGCGGGCGATATCGAGGCGGTTCGTGTACGTTCTGGCGGACATCGAGAAGCTGCTTCTCGCGAACGGGCCGGACGATTTCGAAAGCGGCCGTGTGTTCTCCAGGGACGGGCGGGATATGGCCGACGCCCTGAAGGAGGGCGCTCTGATCCGGTGCAAGGACGAGGCGACTGGGGAGGAGGTCATGAGGATGGTGCCGCTGTACCCTGCCGCGCTGCTGCCCCAGCACCGGAGCGTCTGGCTGCTGGCGCTCCGGACGCTGATTGTCGAGTCTGAGACCTGGCGCGTCCTGACGGCGAGCCCCGTGTCGCCGAACGCGGGGCGGAGGTTCTACATAGCTGCGTCGAACATTGTGAGGGGTCTGGAGCAGTTTGGTGTCCCCGCCGCGGCGCTGGCGGCGTTGAGGGCGAAGGGGAATGGCGGAGGCAGGGCGCTGCGGTCGATGTCGTCGAGTGACAGCAGGGAGACGATGTTGTTTGTCGGTTGGATGGATGAACTTATTGCGGAGGAGTCGGAGATTCAGAAGGGGATCGGTCGGGGGCAGACGGCGTCACCGCTTTAAAGGGAAGGAGGGCTGCTGATGGTTGTTAGATTCTCTCGCGGAACTTGTTGGGACGCTGGGACGAACGCAACTCACACGATACCTGACTTCCGTCATATTCTTATTTCGATGATTTTTATTGGGATGAACTTCCCTCCTTTGTCTTTGGGAAACGCTATAGACCTCAAGTTCTTTTATTTTTGGATGGAGTGCGCGTGTAAGAGTGATTTTATATTTTTCCCCAAGTTTGGTTTCGTTGTTTGAACCGACACCAGCTACTGTGTTCATTCCGATTATTTTATTCGTTGTTTGGTTGATATTTCTCTTGAGCACTTTCATGAAAAAAATACAAATGGTTAGAGCAATTGACAATCGCCTTGGCCAAGTATTAGCATCCCACCAGCAGTTCATTCTTCCTTTTTTTTAATCTTCTCTTTTGACCATCGTGCTATTCAACAGGTTTTTTGGACGAGAAACCGGCAGCTTTACCTATATCTGCCCCCATGTGTTCAAGATGCTTTCGAAGTTCGCTGTTTATTTTGAAGTCCATATTTCTATCTGCGGTACTTCCGTGTAAAGTGTCGAATGAATATAGCCAACGAGCAAAGAAAACACTTCGGTTGACATAAATACAGAGAGAAGCTTTGATGAAGGAGAGGTCATTTGGTCAATTCAATGATTGACGCAGCAAACTGATTTGAAGAACGGCGCTATTAGAAAGAATCAATGCGCTGCAGAAACTGGCCGCAGGCGGTCAAAAATGATAGGAACAACAATTCCAAGTTATCGAGCGGGATTCCAAATTATGTACAACTTACAGCGTAGCGTGTAAGGGAGAGATGATTAAGAAGATAAACGAGAAAGCGAGGGCGGGACAAAAAACACTATCTAATTACAGGAAGGGGGTTGGGGAAACGAGAAACGGATCGGGATTTCACACATCTCGTCGGTTTTTCTTTAGACCTCCCCCTCACGCTCCGAGTCCCACTGGCCCTTGTACTTCCAGTCGTCCTCCGCTCCCGACTGCTGCGCGTCGTCGACGGCGTTGGCCTTCCTCCCCATCCTCCCCATCTTCATCGCCGGTGACGCGCCGCTGCTGCCGTTACCCGTGTTCGTGTTCGTGGTGGCCGTGTTGACGCCCGAGGCCGAGGTCGAGGAGGCCCCCCTGCTGCCCCTGGGAGGTCGGACGTTCAGGCTCGCGAACGTGATGACGATGACGGTCAGGAAGCAGAGGTCGTCGCCGAGGTTGTCGATGAAGAAGCCCGCGATCGTGTGCTGGGGCACGAAGAAGGTGTCGACGCAGATGAAGACGGCGAGGACGACCCAGATCCCGATCACGGACACGGCCATGATGGTCAGCTTCTGGTTCACGTGGCGGGTCGTCGACGACGCTCCCGAGCTCGCCGCGGGCCCGTGAGGCTTGGAGGCGGGCGTGCTCTCGCGTCCGCCGGTCGTGCCGTGTCCGCCGGTCGTGCCGTGGTGGGTGCCGTGCGCGGGGCGGTGCGACGTCTGCTTCAGGATCACGTGGGCGTAGTAGGAGTAGCCGCTGGCCTGGATGAAGAGGAGGCTTGCGAGGATGACGGCGGCGTAGTTGACGGCCTTGGGCGTCTCGAGGTATTTCTTGGCGGTGATGCAGTAGACGACGTACAAGATGCTCGAGACGACGCCGATGCAGCAGATGAGGTTGACGTAGGAGAAATACCTCCGCATGAACTTGACGAAGATGTTCGAGTCCGAGAGCTGGATGTGCTCGACGACCTTGGCCCAGCCCCGCAGCATCATGGAGAAGGCGCAGAAGCCGAGGGCGAAGCCGAGCCACCTGACGGCGACGATCCGGATGGTCATGTCGTTCGAGTACGGGAAGCCGGCGACAATCTGCTGGTCGAAGAGGATGCCGCAGGCGAGGATGACGGCGGACCAGATGATGAGGAGCGTCAGCATGATCCACTTGAGGTTGAAGGAGAAGCGCTCGTAGCGCGCAAAGAGCAGGATGGCGACGGTCGCGATCTCGAATAAGAGGACCATGGCCGTGACGGCAATGCGCGCCAGAGACCAAACGCGAGTGGAGGGCGCGTGCAGGAGAGCCGTAAGCCCGTCTGTAGCTGACACTGGAAAAAAAAAGAAAAAAAAGGGAAGGTGGTCAGATTCATTCGCTTAACGGGCACAATCATGTTCAAAGCTTACCAGAAGATACAGTAACGGTGGAGTTCGAGGTAACGGCTGCAATCATGGGAGGGGCGTCATGTACGCTAATGCCGGTCATGAGAATGGCAGAGTCTTGGAATCGACCGAAGGGCGAGAGGGAGTACTCTGCCGAGACACGGAAGTACAACGGGTCGACGCAGCAGATCTCGTTAGGTTCCGAGATGAGAAGAACGGCGACCTATTGGTAGATGCCGCATTAGAACACGAAAAGTGCATGCAGACGAGTGGTAGCAGCGCGTGGTACGTTACCTTGATGGTCGACGTGTAGCCAGGCTTATACCACCCGTTCATGCCGGGGATGAACTCGAACGCCAGGCAGCCCGCCTTGAAAGCGTCGAGCGTGTTAATGAAGAGTATTGAGGCGTTCGTCGTCGGCGGCAGTATCTGGCAAGGCACCGGCATCGGGGGCGCGAACTGCGCAAGCTCCATAGTGGAAGTGTAGCTGTAGGGGTTCGTGTCCGTCTGGAGGCCGGGCATGTCGTAGTTCTTCACGCTGGCGTCGGGAAGGATGACGGTCGAATAGGTGGGAGCGACCCAGAGCAGGGCAGCGACCACGGCGGCCGTGATGACACGGCGGACAGCGACGGCCGGCGATGACATGGCTGTGAGAGACGAGATGACGGGGCCGCGAGCGATGGCGATGGGAAGGGTTTAGCAGTTGGGAGTTGGGGCCCAGGCGTTCCGTTCCCAGCGTTTTCCGAGGTTCCGTGGCCAGCCAGGCTTTAGTAGCAAAGTGTTTTCTCTCACACGACCAAGTTGGCTACTTGGCTGGGAAAGCGTCGACAAACTTTTGCACCAAACGTCTTGCTCGTTTTAGGTGGCAAAGACGAAAGTCGAAAAGTCGTTGGGCACGGCCGGGCACGCCTCCGGATAGATCGCGGGGGTTTCGAGCCCCGCGACGTTTTACAGGTGAAAGGGAAAGGAAGGGAAACCTCGCTAGCCACCATGGAATGGAATGGAATGGATGGGCCCATGGACCGCGCGGGCGGCCTGCATGCAATGCAATAATGCAATGTGGACGGCCCAATCTGGCCCTTGCAAAACATCCTCAGTCCGTCCGCACCACAAAGCGCATATGCGTATTCATGTGCATGTGCATGTATGTAGTGGGGTGCCGTACGTATATTCTTCGTCCATGGTTTTTAGCAGATATCAAACACAATACACGCGCGATGTCACGAAAGTTCCATTTTCTTGCTGGAGTCTGGAGTCAGGGCGCAATAGATATCGCAGACGCCATAGTTGCTTGTTAGTTGGCATGTTAGTAGGTATGTTAACTTAGTGTATTGACCACCAACATGTCCTGTCAGATAAGAT
Source organism: Irineochytrium annulatum (assembly GCA_027600665.1). Classification (NCBI taxonomy): domain Eukaryota; kingdom Fungi; phylum Chytridiomycota; class Chytridiomycetes; order Chytridiales; family Chytridiaceae; genus Irineochytrium; species Irineochytrium annulatum. The sequence continues at coordinate 13,895 of JADGJL010000183.1, read as the reverse complement.
AAGGATTATGGATTATCTTTTTTAAAATGACTGGTTCGCAGTTTGGGTGGCGGAAGTTCAGCACTTGTCTTTTGTCTTTGTCGGGCTCGCTCTCCCAGAGACAAGCAACATGCAAACGACGCCTTCGGGCTTTGGCGCGAACGAATCACTCGGTGGTTCTGGTCGCCCCCACCTTCACACTTGCATGCTCAAAACAGGGCCCTCAACAGCCCGCGGCGCACCTCACGCAAATTACAATAGCATGCCAAACTGACTTTCATTACATTGTTATTCTTTTTTCTTTTCATTTCCGCTTGCTTGCCGCACCCCCATCACCCCACCACCTCATCGCGTGGTCTGATCCCTCCCTGGCGTCTGGTACTCCCTCCTCCTGTCCTCCGTCAGCCTCTTTGCGTCCTCCTTCGCCGCCGTCTCGTTGCGGCCGACAATGTCCCGCCGAAGGTCGGCCATCCTGAAGTCCGTCGAGTCCTGGGCAACGTCCGCCGGCGCCGTCTTCTGATTGCCCCATCGCTGGTCCTTCTCCGACACATCGTTCACAAAGTCTGGGTCGGTCTCCCTGAGACATGGCTGGTTAGGAGAGAGAGTAGGAAGGTGACGGGCGGAAGCGGACCAAAACGTTTGCTATTACCAGTCATCCTCGTCGGCCACCGTGTGCGAGGCTGCTGCCTTGTTGGGAGCCGTTGTTTGACTCTTCCACATTCCGTGATGATGAGGTCGACACGCGTAGCAGGTAGGGGAGAAATATCCAGGAGGATAGCAAATGTCATTGAGCGAGTGTTATATTAAGGTCGGCGCCCATGAATAGATAGAAACACGCGCCCCATCTATCCATAAATTGAGTTCGGACATTCCCATCCGGCAGGTCGTGTTCGATATTTAGAGAAGTACATATTTAACTGGCACGAGTGTAGGAGAAAGGCGTTCGAAGATTGATGACTACACGTCCGGAAGACAGAAACAGCAATGGGGGGGGTACATAGGTACAGTGGTTACGCGCAAAAGGGGGGATACTGGTCTAACATATGTAACCGAAAGAGAAATGCGCACAGATTGAGTTGCAAGAAAAGACAGAGGAACAAAGCAATATCATAATGTCTATGCGCAAAAATGTTCTGCCCTAAACGAGTCGCCGGAAAATAATCGCCTTCTCATCACCTGCCATAATAGCCATGCGGGTAGCTGGCGGGGGTTGCCGCAGTTGACACCGTGCTTGATACGACAGGGGCAATCGTGGATGTCGCGCTTGTCGCTGTGGAAAGCGGGAATGCGGTCACGTATGGCATTGATACGGAGTCCGCGGGTGCTGCCGACGACGAGGCCATCGGTGCAGCGGAGGCAGACGATACGCTGGTGTAGACAGGCGCGGCCGCGGAGGTGACGGTCGACGACGCAGATGGAGGATTGTACCCAACCTTCGTCGGCGCGGCCGAGGACGCAGGAGCGGAAGTGGTGGTAGACAAGGCTGGGGGTGGCGGTCCGTACTTCTTGGTCCCTGAGCTCGAGTACGTCGTACCCGCTGACGACGACGCTACGGCGGCAGTCGTCGACGGGATCGGCGGCGGTCCATATCCATGCTTTGTGGTGGAGTCGACCGGCGCCTTGGTCGGAATCGCAATCACGACCGACGTCGACGCCTCCACCGCTGTCGTCTTGGGCAATGCCGGCGTCGTCACGGTAACCGGCGAAATCGTGAAAGCGGGCGTCGTCGCGTGCGGTAACTCGGCGAAGCAATAGTTCAACCCATCGATCGGCGTTGATGGCCTCCCCGCGCCGATGTTCCACGAGTACAAATCCCAGCTCTTGATCGTTTTCCACGAGCTGAACGGCGTCCAGCGGCCGTCGACGGAGGCTGACAATACGATGGTGGCGGGGGTCCAGCCCTGGGAAAGGGAAAGGCACGCTTTGCAGCCATCAGCGGGATCCAAAGCGCGGAGTTCGGGACCGAGGAAGTATTTGATGGAGCCTAGGTGTTGATAAATGAAAAAGTTATTACGTGCGATTCGAGGTCGTGGGAATGAGGTACCTTTTAGATTCAAAGCACCGCGGACAAGCCATAGTGAGAGCCCTCCAGATCCTATCGCGTCGGCCTCGATTGAGGGCTGGAAGCTGAGCTTGGCCGAGGGCGCAGCACAGACCTGGAGGGAAAGCGTGGCATCGAACGTGCCGCCGACAGAGACGGAGACCGAGATTGTGCCTGATTATGGGAAGGCGACATCAGCATTCTCGCATTAAAATACAAGCCAAGAAAATAAACCCACCGATGTAAATCGGAATGTCGTAGTTGAAGTTAATGATTTTCACCGTCATCGACGCCAGCGGCCAGCTCCACGTCTCACACGTGAAGTCATAGTCCTTAGCAAAGATTGATACACCCAGCAGCGTTACATGCAAGCTCGCCGCGGCCTCTTGCTTTGGGGTAACAGCGTGCAGGACCTCGGCTCTGCCATCCAGGACGGAAACCAGGTGGCCGAAGATCGAGACGGCTGCCTGGAGGTGGCCCAGAACTTTGATGGCGGGCAGGTGGCATCCATCCGCGCCGATGCCGGCGTAGCCGCCAAGGCCGGCCTGTTTACATGCATCAATACTTCCCAAGAAAAGAATTAAGAAAGAAAGAGAAAAGTACCTGAATGCTAAACTGGTCCCAACCCAAGAACTCTCCAACTAATCCCGCAGCATGCAACGGGAACTGCACGATATCGCCCTGTCGCGCCGCGAGGGGCTCCACAAGCTCAAACGCGGGACTGGCGGCTGAATCCCACTGCGTTGACACGACGGGAGCGGGGCCAGGCGCCCTCCTCTCCAGACGACCATGTTTCATAGCCCTCCTTCGCCCTCTCGCGTCATGGTGCATGAGGTCGAACCGATCATCCACATACGTCGCCACGGCAGAATCCAACAACACGTCAAAGGTCGACAACACAACAGCATCTAAAGCATCCATAGCGCTCTTCCGCAGCTTGCGGTTCGACTTCGCGGCCGTGCCCGCAACCCTCAAGATCGCCAACCTGATCTCCATCTCACTCCCGGAATACAACTTGCTCATGGCATCCCTGCATCCCTGCATCCCCGCACATCCTCTCAACGCCTCCACAGCTCCCACACGCACACGAACACTCCGCGTCGCGTCCCTCGCGATCGACATCATGTCTTGGACGAGCGCCGCGGAGTTCCGACGCATGTTACCGACGCCGAGCAACACGAGCATGGTCTCACCGTCCGCGACACCCGCTCGCCTCACGCGGTCAAGATGCACGCCCATGATGCGTGCGGCATCTTCCGCGTCGCTCAAGTGCGACAGCAAGCTGCCGAGTGTCATCACCGCCTCCGCTCCATGGTCGAGGCTAACGTTGACGAAGGCCCGCATAACGCGCTCCGACGGTGCCTCCGCAAAGTTCAGCCCTATCCTCGCGCCAGCCCTCACCACCCTCCCGGCCTCGCCTCGCGCCGGCGTCGCGGCGGCCTCCACGAGGTGCATCTGCGCGTCCTCGTCCCCGCTCGCGGCCAGCGCCGCGAAGATCGGCATCGGGTTACGTTCGTGCGCGAGCTCGTGAGCGGAGCGGCGGGAGAGGTGGGTGTCGTGGGCGCGCCGCGCGATGCTGAGGAGTTTGGAGGCCAAGTGCGGGTTGCGGGAGACGAGGGCGTGGAGCGCTCGGGAGGCCTTGGCGCTTGAGGGATTAACGGAAAGGGCGTCGAGGTGCGGTTGGAGGTCCGCAGCGTCCGCAGCAGCGGAGCGGCGGGCGGTCACGGGTGTTGTCGGGGCCGCGGAAGCGAGGAGTGGCTCGGGGTCGGACAAGGTGGCCGGATCGGTGATGGCGACACGTGGCACGTCTTGGATGTACACGCAATCCGCCGAAGCGTGGACGTTCATCGCGGGACCCGTGGCGTCCGCGTTGTAGGCGGATGTACCGGGTAGGACGTGCGTGCGATCGAACGAGTTTTTCAAAAGTCCGTTGCTGTCGACGAGGGCGTCTGTGTTGGCCATGTAAGAAGCGGCACCGTCCGGCATAGATGCGCCAGGCGCGAAGGTCATGACGTCTGCATTCACAAAAGGTTTGTACGAACCGGCAAGCTAACCACAAATCGCGTGTGCCCGCGTTGCTAAACTCACTGGTATCATCGTAGCAAGCATTAATCTTGTAATGCCCATCATACGACACGGCGGAATATTCGGCGTTCCTGCTGGCCGTGACGCCAACCTCGGGAACGGACGTCGTACCATTAGAATACGCGAAGTTGGTGCTGAAGGCCTCCGTGATGGCTTTTTTGACCTGGATGACCATCGCAGCGTCCGACGGGGCGTAGAGGACGGAGGTGACTTGGCCCGTGTTCGCGCGGACGAAGCGGAAGGCGTTTGCGAATTCTGGGTGGCCGAAAGTTGGGTTAAGTATTAAAGTAAGGCGTAGAAAAAGAAAATGCAAGGGTGAGAATATTAAAAGCTAATGAGTACCTGCGTCGTCCGTTCCTGCCGTGCTCATCTCCTCCATTGAGGCGCTCGTCTGCACCGTCATGTTGACGACCTGTAGATCGAAGATGTGCGCCGGACCAGCCCCTTTCTCCGCCGCGTAATCCCCAAGGCAAGTAACGAGAGCGTTGCAAGATAGGACAGTGGTATGGTTCCCCTGACTCCCGTCCATGATGACGGTGGATGTGAAGCTGTAAAGATGGGTCACATTGGTCTGTTTGAGGCGAACGTTATTGAGCGTAAGGTTACTTCAAGCGAATAGACGGAAATACTCACGTAACAAAACGGATCAATACTTCCATCCATGACGGCCTCAACGCCCTCCGGCGCCGGCATGTCCCCGCTTACAATCTTCGCGGGATCGGCACCCATAAGTTCCTCAGGGACCGGGTAATAGGTCGCTGGTGGCGCGATGACGGCGTATGGCGGGGGCGTTGATGCTGCTGCTGCGGCAGCGATTACTGGAGGAGATGTGGGATTGGGGAGTGCATGTGGGCATGGCGGCGGCTGGGGGAGGGCGGAGACGAGGGTGCAGAGGGAGAGGAAGAGTAAGAGGGTGGGCATGGTTGTCGGACGCGATCTTTGATCAAGGTCGAGGTGGTCTCGCGTTCTTATCTCGCAAGGGCGATTTGACGCGTGGTCTTGAAGGAAGGGGGACAGGGAGCCGTGCAGTGGCCCAGGGTGAGGTGCCGCTGCGCCTTGGCGTCTGAGGGGCCGGTGGCGTGGCCGACTGGAAACGCTTCGAGCCTGTTTGGCATGCGCATGCGGGGTCACGCGAACGACGGCGCGTCTCAGCGTGTGGCGTTTAACTTTAACTACTCCATTTTTTTTTTTATTTAGTTGTGTTTTCTTTTGAATTGTACCAGCATGCCAGCATATGGCTTCCTTTCTCTCTTTCGCGAATTCCCGACGTTTCTCTCGTAAAATTATGGTTGAACGGCTTCTATCTGAAGACAAACGTAATATTATTGAATACAAAGGAAAAAGTTTACTACGATAAATAAATTCAAATCGCATTCAAATGAACAAAAAAATCTGCTGCTAATAAAAAGTGGTGATTGAAATCTCGTCGCAAAGGTAAGCATGCGTGATCCATACGGCACTCTATTCTAGGCAACTTGCTTTTGGCTCTGTTGTTTTAGTAACTTGCTGGGTTGCGGTAACTTGGAGAAATGTGTTCTTACGCCGTCTAGTGGGTCTTCTGCTGCCAGGCGTTAAGATTGGCGCAAGTCGACAGTGGAGCGGCCGGCAATCCCCTCGCTTGGAGCACATCGGCGGCCTCAACGAACTGCATGACGAGACCAGCGACGATGTGCCACTCGATGTGGCAGTGGAACAGCCACACGCCCGGGTTGTCGGCCCTGAAGCGGATGATCGTGTACCCGAACTGGCTGTCGCCGCTGCCGTCGGTGGCTGCCAGGCACTCTCCCGTAGCGTCGTCGACGGGGCATGCCTGAACCGTCACAACGTCTCTGCGGAGCGGGTTCGTGTTCTTGAACGTTGTGGGCACGTCGGACGCGCGCGTGGCGATGCCTTTGGCCATGACCCAGAAGACGTGGCCGTGGAGGTGGAAGGGGTGCTCGCCGCCATCGAAGTTGACGATCGTAAGCTGCACGACGGCCATGTGCGGGATCGAGACGACGTTGGACGTCGCGGGCAGGGAGGATACGTTCTGCTTCTTGGCGGCGATGGACATGAGCGTCGGGTAGTCGGGCGAGACGTAGGAGCCGTTGACGACCGGGATAGTCACAGGCGACGCCGGTGTCAGAGCCGGCCGGACGACCGGGTACGCCCTCTGATACGTGTCGTCGCCTTTGGCGTCGAAGTCGAAGGAGAACACGAGCTCGACGTCGTTTGAGCCGGGGGTCGGGGGCAGGATCCGTTCAACGGGGATGAGCTGCATGTCGTCGAGCGTCTTCGGGTTCGCAAGGGCCTTTGAGGTCGGAAGCGGGGAGTTCGGGGTGGCCGGGCTGTAGTCGACGACGGCAAGCGTCGTGGCATTGAGTCCCATCGGATCGGGGGCGGAGGTCCACGGGGCGCCATGGTACATTGTGGCACGCATCCAGTAGGACTTTGTAGGTTGGTCGGCCGTGACCAGGACGGAGTACCGCTGGGCAACATTCACCGAGATCTCGTCAACGACGTAAGGTTCAACTTGAATGCCGTCGACTTCGACCACGCGGAGCTTGTGCCCGTCGATGCCGAACGTGAAGCCGGCGAAGGCGGCGACGTTGACAACGCGGAAACGCGTCGCGGCGCCCTTGGTGAGCTGGAAGCGGTTGTAGGGGATAGCTTTGCAGGGCATGGTGGTGTCGCTGCAGTTGAAGCGGCCGACGCCGTTGATGAGAGCGCTTTGGAAGACAGGCTCGTTGCCATCCGGGTTGAGCGCGCCGTTAAGGTACCATGCAAGGAGGTTGTCAGACTGATCGTGGTACCAGTCGGCAAGTTGGACCGTGATGTCGTTGGCGTACTGCGACTCGAGCGGGTTCTTCGGGTTGGAGATGATTAAAGGACCTCGGAGGCCGTCGAGGTATTGCGCCTTGTAGTGACCGTGCCTGTGGAAAGCAGCATTAATAAAGCATCGGTATCAAAGATGAATGGCATGCTCGTAGCTTACCACCAGAACGTGCCCTCCTGGCCTGCCGTCGTGAAGTTGTAAATGAAGGTGTCCCCCGGCGCGATAGCGCAATTGGTGGCACCGACAGGCCCGTCCATGAAAGCAGTGGTGTTCTGGAAGAGGCCGTGCCAGTGAAGAGCCGTTGGCTTGTTAAGACCGTTCTTCACCGTGATGATGAGCCTGTCGCCGGTGTTGACATGGATGGGGGTCTAACAAGAACGCGTTACTAACGCAGAAAAGAAAGAAAGATGCGACGGCAAACGCGTAAAAACTGTCTTAAGAAACTTACCAGGTGACCGGGTTGACCGTTAATGCCAAGCGCGAAGCGAGACACGCCGTCGAGAGCTTGGGTGGTGTTGGTAATTGTCCATGTCAACGAGACCGTCGCGGAATTCACGGCACTCAAAAGAGACAGGGCCGTGACGGCCGCGAGGGCGAGGGAGGACGTTTTGAGCATAGATGGAGGAAGAAGAGGTGGTGACCAGCAACGAAGACGTGAAGCCGCCTTTTAAGGACGAATTTGTTTTTTTTTTCTAGTCGGGGTGTTCCGCTCTTAGTCGGGGTATTCCGCAGGAAGGATTTGGCAAGAAAGGAACACAACGGAGACGGATGCAAGGAATGACGATGGACGAACAGGATATAGTGCGCGTCACTGAAACAACGCAAAATTTGAAGTCCTCAAATGCATATTTCCCACAAGTGTCACGGTCGCGCTATGAAGTCCTCAGGCTGACATCGCGACGAGTATACGAGCATGGTATCCTTTCTCGTGCATATGGTGTTACGGCGGTGTCCTGGTCAATCTCGGCCTAGCTCTGTTTCCTGCACCTGAAGAAGCGTGCGGGAATCTTGCGTTGAGGACTTGAGATTGCGGAAATGTTGAAGGAAGATAAAATAAGCGTAAGAGGGCGGAGACTTGTTCTTCCTCAGTAAGACTTGAAAATATCTAGGCGTGCCTACTATAGGTGAGAAGGATTTCCTAAGATACGGCTGGACAGTCCTAATACAGAGTTGCTCGAATAAGAACCCAAAGGAGAGGGAGCTGGGTGAGAGCAAATATGTAGCAAGGTGGATCTGACTATTTGCTGCCATATTACTTCGCGCTGTCATCGTGCGTACTTCCGTCGCATGCCAACAAATACGCAAAAAAAACTCCCTTATTAGTTTAAAATAACAACAGTCGATGCCGCACTGGGCTACGGAGAAGCGACAGCGCTACAGTCGTTTTTCTGGGCTTGGAATCGGACCATATGGTTTGATCAAATATTGCAACCCCGCTCCATCTTTCCGTCACGCTGTCGCTTGCCGCGATGTTGGTCCGTCGTGAGGACAAATCATGCACGACAGACAAGTAGTCAGCCATCATGCAATGGCCCTGTATGGCCGCCCGGCTGGTACCATGCACGAGACAATTGCGGACCGTGACTTGAGGCACACTTTAAAGTGCTGAATACCGTTTCTCGCAGATTGTTTCGTCGGAAACTTTCGTCCCTACGCGCCAGTCGACCACGTGATCGCTTTCTGGAGCCCACACAGCGACATGTTGCCAACACTGCGTAGAATGTCAGAGAGGCTGCAGGGATGCTGAAGGTGCTATGGCGCCAGGGACCAGGTGGGCGGATGAGTCAGTCATTTGGTCAAGGCGTGCTCGGCGATATCCCAGGGCGTCCATCAACGATCGTGTCCGGGGTTCGCGAATTAAAAGCGTGCTGTCTATGGACGTCGGGGACGTCCGTTTGGCTTCGCCTGTGCCACATCTTGATGGCCTTAACGCGCAGTTCCGCATTCTCAACATATCTGTGACTGCCTTCTTCTGTCGTCGACCCCCTACATGGTCCCATCGCCGCTCCAACATTGCTTCCATCCGCATACAACTTGCACTGGTCTTGAGGCTTCGACATTTGAGAGGAGGCCCCGACAAAAAAGATGCGCTTCCTTGCGACGGCTGACTTCATATGTGAGCATACTCAACCGTAGTAGTCGTCGTCGCCGCGGCACGCATGACGCGGCGCTCGATTAATCATCTAGCCTAATGCGACATTGTTAAAATGTAAGAATATGGCACTTGCGACAGAGCCTGCTCGGCTGTGGGCTACCTACATCAGGATCGTTGTCTGAAGAGAACCAACAAATCTAGTTGTACTGCTTTTCGTGTGAAAAAGTGCCAAAAGTTGTGTAAACTTGTGCTATTATTAAGTAACTAATAAAGTTATTCTAATGCAGATACTGCTGACTGACATGGCGGTGGAAAGTAAATCTACTAACCCATACACGCCCAACAATTATAATTAAATACAACTTGTGTTTTGGTTTTTTTTTTTTTGATAAGCAACTTGAAGAGGGTCGGCGAGAAACTAAGATGTGGACGGTTCTCACTCTCTCTGGTGGTTCTTCTTCTCCCACGCGTTCAACGTCGCGCAGGTGGAAAGCGGGGCGGCCGGCAAACCCCTCGCCTGGAGCACATCGGCGGCCTCGACGAACTGCATGACCAGACCAGCCGCGATGTGCCACTCGATGTGGCAGTGGAACAGCCACACGCCCGGGTTGTCGGCCCTGAACCGGATGATCGTGTACCCGAACTGGCTGTCGCCGCTGCCGTCGGTGGCTGCCAGGCACTCTCCCGTAGCGTCGTCGACGGGGCACGCCTGAACCGTCACAACGTCTCTCCGGAGCGGGTTCGTGTTCTTGAACGTCGTGGGCACGTCGGACGCGCGCGTGGCGATGCCTTTGGCCATGACCCAGAAGACGTGGCCGTGGAGGTGGAAGGGGTGCTCGCCGCCGTCGAGGTTGACGATCGTGAGCTGGACGACGGCCATATGCGGGATCGAGACGACGTTGGACGTAGCGGGCAGGGACGAGACGTTCTGCTTCTTGGCGGCGATGGACATGAGCGTCGGGTAGTCGGGCGACACGTAGGAGCCGTTGACGACCGGGATAGTCACAGGCGACGCCGGTGTCAGAGCCGGCCGGACGACCGGGTACGCCCTCTGGTACGTGTCGTCACCCTTGGCGTCGAAGTCGAAGGTGAAGACGAGCTCAACGTCGTTGTCGCCCAGGGTGGGGGGCAGGAGGGTCTCGACCGGGCTGAGCTGCATGTCATCGAGAGTTTTCGGGTTCGCGAGGGCGTTTGAGGTCGGGAGCGGGGCCTTGGGGGTGGCCGCGCCGTAGTCAACGATGGCAAGCGTGGTGGCGTTGAGGCCCATGGGGTCTGGGGCGGAAGTCCAGGGGGCGCCGTGGTACATCGTTGCGCGCATCCAGTAAGACTTCTTTTGCTGGTCGGCCGTGACGAGGACGGAGTAGCGCTGGGCAACGTTTACGGAGATCTCGTCGACGGTGTAAGGCTGCACTTGAACGCCGTCCACCTCGACGACGCGGAGCTTGTGCCCGTCGATGCCGAACGTGAAGCCCGCAAACCCGGCGACGTTGATCACGCGAAAACGCGTCGTGGCGCCCTTGGTGAGCTGGAAGCGGTTGTAGGGGATGGTCTTGCAAGGCATCCTGGTGTCTTTGCAGTTGAAATGGCCGACGCCGTTGATGAGGGCGCTCTGAAAGACGGGTTCGTTGCCGTCCGGGTTGAGGGTGCCGTTGAGGTACCAGGCGAGCAGGTTGTCGGACTGGTCATGGTACCAGTCGGCGAGTTGAACCGTGATGTCGTCGGTGTACTGCGTCTCCAGGGCGTTCTTCGGGTTGGAGATGATCAGAGGGCCCCGGAGCCCGTCAAGGTACTGCGCCTTGTGGTGGCCATGCCTGTACCAGGACAAGGTAATATCAGCAACAGTTGATTGCACAGAAACACAACGGGGCTTGCGTCTTACCACCAGAACGTGCCCTCCTGGCCCGCGGTCGAGAAGTTGTAAACGAACGTGTCGTTCGGCGCGATAGCGCAGTTCGTGGCGCCGACGGGCCCGTCCATGAAGGCAGTGGTGTTCTGGAAGAGGCCGTGCCAGTGAAGGGCCGTGGGCTTGTTCAGGCCGTTCTTCACCGTGATGATGAGCCTGTCACCCGTGTTGACATGAATGGGGGTCTGGATAGGAACGCGTTAACGAAGGAAAGGAACTCCTTGAAACGACAGACGCGTGAAGTCGAGCACTTACCAGGTGGCCAGGTTGGCCGTTAATGCCGAGCGCGAACCGGGACACGCCGTCGAGAGCCTGCGTGGTATTTGTGATGGTCCAGTTCAGCTTAACGGTGGCCGCATCGGAAGCGCCGATGAGGGACAGGGCCGCGACGGCCCCCAAGCCGAGGGAAAAGGTCTTGGGCATTGCTGGAGAAAGAAGAGGTGGTGGCAAGGGCGCACGACCCGAAGCCTCTTTTTATACGGGGATGGGGAGTCATGGAAAGGGTAGCAACCGAGATCGGAGGCTTGATGGTGGAATGACGGAACGGAAGCAAAAATTTCAGTGTTCACACGCAAAAATGTTGTATATTTAACAGTGTTACGCTCGCGCGTATGCAGACTCTTCGTCGACAGCAGGCCTGAGGTCAACGGCTAATATCCGTCCACGGATGGCTGGTCCCTTTTGAGCGTGGTGCTACTGCGGTGCTCAAGGCTTCGTTTATCCCAACCTAACTGCTATGAACCGGTAAGCCGTCCGGCAGCACAGCTCAACCGTCTTGCACGAACGCCCCGTAGCAAGAGCACGAGCGCGCTGTTCAAAGGTGGCGGAAGCGACAAACGGCTCCCAGCTCGTAGTACGCTGCTCCTGAAGGTGGCCGAGACGCCGAACGCCTCGCCGGTCCTGAAAGAAGGCCGAACGCAGAACAACTCCGTGCTCATGACGACGGCGGAATTGGAGAATAAACTCGCTGCTCCTGTAAGACCGCACTTTTGCGCTTTTTCGCCGAGAACTCCATCCGCTCTTGCTGGAAAGCTCGCAATATCTCGACGTTTGTTTGTGTACGTGACATGTTCATCTTTCTTAGTTTTCTGGCTTACAAAAGCCCAACTGTTGGTTGCTTCCGTCGTCGTCGTCTCGCTAGCGGTATCAACATCGTGGTCGTCAATTTCGCACGATCTGATCGCAAGTGGAGAACTGAAACTGGCAAATGGCTTGCTCTCGTTTGTCCCACCTTTGCCATTTCACCTGGCTCGCCAAACAGCAATCATGTCAACGACGCTCGCCATCCCCTCCGCGCCAGCCCATGACTGTCCGTACACGCCCTCCCTCACCCCCTGCGACCCTCTAACGCCCTTTTCTTCCACAGGCGGAACCCTCACAGCCCTCTTCTTCCGTACGTCCTCTTCTCTCTCCAACCCTTTTCGCCAAACTAACAGGGACGATCAGCGAACGGCGGCCAACCCTGGTCCGACTCCGGGAGCGGCTGCTGCTCGTACTCCGACCCCAACTACGTCTTCAACGGCGCTTCACTCCGCCAGGTCGCATGCGATGCGGACAACGCCGTCACGACCGTGTGGCTTTACGGAATGGGGCTCTCGGGGACCGTGCCGGATGTGAGGGCGCTGAAGAAGCTCAAAAGCCTGGCGCTGTTTGCGAATGGGTACACGGAGTTCAAGGGGAGCGCGGTGGAGGGGTTGGAGCTTGTTTATTTGGATCTGAGTCAGAATGCGATCGCAGGGACTATAGGGGGGGAGGTGGCGATGAAGAGCCTGGAGAGCTTGTGAGTATGGGAGAGTCTGGGGGAAGAGGTGGGAGTATTATACGAGCCTTGCGTGTGCGCGAAGCGCGTGCCAATGATATAAGGAAGGGATGAGGACGGATGGGAGAGGGAGGGGAATGCACTGAATGTAAGGAGCTGGATACTTTTACGCCGGATGAATTGCGGAAGACGCTTTACCAAGCGAGGGAGGGGTCTGACTGGATACAGAAAGTGTAATTCTTGGACGGGGGAGTGTGAAGCGGGAGGGGTGTACTGTCTACTAGAAGATAGGATAGTCCACTACATGGAACGGATGGATGCGGCGTTTCCTTGCACGATGCCACTCACCCCTTCGTCTCTAATCTCTCCGCTCCCTTCTCCCAACAGGCAACTTGAGTCGAACCAATTTACCGGCCCTCTGCCGGACCTATCATCTTGCACGAACTTGAAAGCTGACGTCGCTCTCGACTCAACAGCGGCCTTCTGTATTCCTTATGTTGATACTTGGAACTTCCTCGCCGCACAACCGCTGCATTACAGCAATGTTATAAAAGCGTCTCCGGCGTGTAGTGGGGTGAGTAGATGGAGGAGGGGGAGTTGCGATTGTACATATCATATTCCTGCGCCTCCCGACCCACGCGCGAAGCGCGGTACCCAAGACTACCTCTACCAACCTACTACAACCTCGCAGCTCCCGACCCATGCGCCGGAGCGCGGATCCAGGACTACGCGCCCCATTGAATTAACCAGTCTATGCATCTACCCCAACCTTTCTAACCCGCATCTTGCCTAATAGACGACCGCTATCTTCAAACCCGCGAGCGACATCGGTGATTGCAAGATCTTGAGCGATCTTTTTTGGCCGAACGGCGGCGCACCATGGGGGAACGCGGTACGGCCCCTTAGCCTCCACCCTACCTTTCCACTAACCTAAATACCTTTTCATAGGACTGCTGCTCCTACTTCGACCCCGCATACATCTTCAACGGCGCCTCCCTCCGCCAAATTCAGTGCGACGCGTCCTCGTCCATCACGACCGTCTGGCTGTACGGATTTGGGTTGAGTGGCCCCGTGCCGGAGGTCAGGACGTTGAAGAAGCTGACGAGCTTGGCGTTGTTTGGGAATGGGTTGACTGGGATGCCGGAAGGCGTGTTGGAAGGGTTAGGGTTGGTTTATTTGGATCTGAGCCAGAATCATCTGACGGGGAGGGTACCGGAT
>JADGJL010000182.1:0-34582 GCA_027600665.1 Irineochytrium annulatum | reverse complement strand
GACCGAGACCGGGATCGTGACAGAGATCGTGGTGATCGTGATCGTGATCGCGACCGCGGAGGAAGGGATAGGGATCGCGGAGACAGGGACAGGGACCGGGATAGGGGCGGGAGGGATAGGGATGATCGGGGCAGCAGGAGGGGAGGAAGTGGACGGCACCGCGATGATGGGGAAAATGGGAATGGTGGGGTTGTCGCGAATGGCTATCATTGAACCGCTGTGATATGAGGGAAGGCTTTTTGTTTATGTTTCCGGTATTTTATCGTGTTTACCCGCCCGATGGGTGTCTGCTTGTATCCTCGTAGGAGGGGACGCTCCCTTGAATAATATAATCTGTCTATAGTCGCGTGGCTTGTTAAGTTTCGTTGTTATCCTTTTAAAAAAAAAAGAGGGTGTGGTTCAGCAAGTTCGTCAATTCTGTCAGGATGTCGGCCAACATCTTTACGCCCTCGAACCAGAACCGGCTCACGAACGTGTCGGTTGTCCGGCTGAAGAAGGGCGGGAAGCGCTTCGAGGTTGCGTGCTACAAGAACAAGGTGATCGAATGGCGAAATAATATGTAAGTTCTTTAGCGGGCAAGATTTGCAACACCAAATCAAACTGTCCCTCCTCCCACAGCGAAACGAACATCGACGAGGTCCTTCAAACGCACAGCGTCTACGTCAATGTCTCAAAGGGTCAGCTGGCCAACATGGAGGACCTGACCACGGTTTTTAAGACCGAAGACGTCGACAAGATCATTCTTGAGGTTCTGTCGTGTTATTTACATTTGAACCCCCCATGACCTTACCAATGAACCAACGCTCGCACGAACAAAAAGATTTTGAAGAAGGGGGAATTGCAGGTCGGCGAGAAGGAGCGGACAGCCCAGATCGAGACCATCGTACGGGATGTGGCCACTACCGTCGCAGACAAGTGCATCAACCCCGAGACGAAGCGCCCTTACACCGTCACGATGATTGAGAAGGCTATGGCGGACCTGCACTTTTCGGCCAACACGAACCGGAGCACGAAGCAGCAGGTAAAGCTTTGGCTCCCTCTTTCTTTTTATTGCTTTTTTCCACCTTTATCGTGTCCATGATATGTTAATATTAAAAGAGAAGGTGATGACGTAGGCGCTGGAGGTCATCAAGCAGCTGCAGGAGAAGAAAATCATACCGATCGTGAGGGCCCAGATGAGGCTGAGGGTCGTGATGACAGCCAAGGACGGGAAACGGATCAAGGACAAACTGACGCCGCTTATCGGGGAGATCCAGGACGAGGATTGGGGGGATGACTACGAGCTGGTTTGTTTTACTTGTTTCTTTTGCGTATTTGCACGCCCGTCGATGGTGTGTGCGGTTTGTCGTCCTTTGAACTCACTTATGATTCATTCACTCTCCACCTCACAAGGTTTGCTTGACGGACCCTGGGAACTTCAGGGCCATATCCGACCTAATTGCGTCGGAGACGAAGGGACGGGGGCAGGTCGAAATGATGAACGTGAAAAGCTCGGCGGATGGGGATGAGCGGTTTTAGGTTGTGAGCTGCAAGGATATGATTGTGCAGGGATGGGTTGATGAGAATTATTTTTCTATGAGTGCAAATCTTCAACAAGACTTATTGATCTGAAGCACTTCATACGCCGATAACTCCGGCTGGGCATCCAGCTTTTGCGACCGCAACAAAAAATATTCTTTGCAAGCCAGCATGCGAAGGCTTGAAGAAAGGGGGAAGGAAAATGTTTACAAGCCGCCTCGCTTCCATTCCGCGTTGGCCGGCATGCAGCGTCCTGATCGCGCCAAAGCGATTCAAGGCCACCGCATCCACTGCGACATATCCCTCCGCCGAGTCTAAAACCCCGAGCTTTGATGACAGTCAGTTGCACAAGAGGTGCGATTGAGATTGTGATATCCGTTTTGGTTTGGAAGGAGTACTTTGGAGAGGATATGGGAGATGAGGCGGAGTGGCGAGTAAAAGGAGCGGGTGTTCGAGATGGTTGTTCTCTAATTATGCGTGTGGTGCCCGACTGCTGGAGCGCCTTGAGTCGTTGTTTAGTACCGTTCATCGGTTATACTGGAAAGAAAGAGGGACTTCTAACCTAACATTCGACTTGATGCACAGAGTCCTTCACATCCGCCGCATCGCCCGTGTCAACGCCGGCGGCAAGATCCGGTCCGTGAGCGCGATCGTGTGCGTGGGGAACGGGAACGGTATGGGCGGCTACGGCATGGGGAACGGGATGGACCAGCAGGTGGCGACGCAGAAGGCCTTCCGGCATGCGATCAAGAACATGATGCCAATCGAACGGTTCGAGCATCGAACGATTCTTAGCGACTTAAAGTATAAGTATCACTGCGTGGACTTGACGCTGAGGGCTGCACCACCCGGTATGAGTTGTACATTACATGGTGCCGGCGAAAGGGTTTTTTCAACTTCGCTCTTACTTTTGTAGGGCATGGAATCGTGGCGAGCCCGCACATTCACGAGATTTGCCGGTGCGTGGGAATCTCTGACCTGACATCAAAGATCCGGGGATCTCGGAACCCTATGAACGTTGTTAAAGCCTTCTTCGAGGCACTCCGGAAACAACGGACGCCGGTAGAGATAGCAAGGTCCCGTGGTCGGAAAATTGTGGACATTGCGAACACGTACTATGGCACGCCAAAGTGAAATAACGCATAGATTAAACGGGATCAACAAAAAATAAATCGCCGTCTTTATTGAGCACTCGGGACGTCCGTTGTCACCGAAACGGATATTAATTATTTATTTATTTTACAGCAGGAACTAACGATGAGAGCGATGATACATGCATTAAAGCAACCTATAGGAAAAATCTGTCAGCATGTAATGATGAAGAAGCAGCAAAACACTTACAGTTCCGTCATAACAGC
The DNA here is from genome assembly GCA_027600665.1 of Irineochytrium annulatum. Taxonomy (NCBI): domain Eukaryota; kingdom Fungi; phylum Chytridiomycota; class Chytridiomycetes; order Chytridiales; family Chytridiaceae; genus Irineochytrium; species Irineochytrium annulatum. The sequence continues at coordinate 31,706 of JADGJL010000182.1, read as the reverse complement.
TAGCGGATATTTTATCGCCCTTAGCCCCCCACCCGACCTCGGTAATCTTACTCGTCCCCACAAAATTCCGAAGCAACTGCCCGTCAGCAACCCTCCATATGTTCAGCGTGTTATCATCCGCCCCCGACGCGATAAACTGCCCATCCGGCGAAAACGCGACGTCAAAGACGCATGATGTGTGATTGTTTAGCAAGAAGACGCACTGCCCGTTCATCACATCCCACAACCGGACCGTCGAGTCGAACGATCCCGTCGCCAGAAGCTTCCGGTTCTTCTCCGACGAACTGCCCGGTGTCGTGACTGGGCCTGATGTGGAATTGGACCACCGGATGCTAACGATCTCCTTCGTGTGGCCGGTGAAGTCCCAAAGCGCGGAGTCGGATTCAGAGGTCCACACTTTCGCCGTGTTGTCGTCCGAACACGACGCCAGGTAGGTACCGGAAGGATCCCATCGCACTTTCGTTATATCCCCCTTTCCGAATCCGTGAATACACCACCTACAACCAAAAGACCTTACCTGATGTCCGAAGTAAGCCCGCACCGGCTCCAGCAATCCAAGCTGGCACACGTAAATATCGTTCGAACAGGACGCGAAGGTGATGTCGTCCTTCCAGTCAATATCGTAGATAGCAGTTTTGTGAAACGAGAAGGTTTGTCGACACTCCCCATTCGAGGCATCCCAGATAATCGCCGTCCCCTCAACGTCTGTGGTGACGAGCAAGTCCCCTTTCCGATTCCATTTTAGCGCCAGCACGGGTTTTAGGTGTTGCGTCATGTGGTGCTTCAGTTCGCCTGAAAAGGCGTTTAGCTCATCAAGTAAAAGGTGCTGCTCATTTACCTGCTTTAGACCATATCCTGGCGTGTCCGTCATAAGCCCCTGTTGCTAACGACAGTCCACCCGGCTAAGAAAAGTCAGCGAAGTATTTGATAAATTCAAAACTTACGTTCCAGTCCACCGTCGTAACGTCTTTCATTTCCCCCTCGATATTATGGTCCAGGATAATGGCATCCGTTATCGGCTCACACGGATCTACTGGGACTTTCCATATTCTCGCCGTTCCATCACCGGCGCTACGCGGATGTCAGTACGAACATGCGCGTAAAATATCACAAACTAACCCCGTCGCGATCAACATAAATTTCGGATTCCAAGCACAGGCGAAAACCTCCGCCTTGTGTCCGACCAGGAATGTGATTTCGCTGCTCAGAATCGGTTTTACTCCCGACGTCGAAGCCTCCACCTCCACCGAGCGCCCATTCGTATTTGCATCCTTCTCCGTCCCGTTTAGGTTGGTCACTAATTTCGAATTCAGTTCAGGCAGCGGAAATGCAACTCTGGACCTAACGGTGTTTCAAAAACCACGCTCTCCTTCCGCGCCCTCTTCTCCCTTTCCGAGTTCTGGCCCTTCCGCCCTTCTCTCCGGTCTCGCTTCGCTCCAGCCGCCGTGTTATTGGTGGTGTTGTTCGTAGACTTCATCGTCATCGAGCCGCTCCCGCCACCCTTCTCCGTCATTAGCCCATCTTCGGTCAAGGGCTCGCACTCGTGCGGCAGGACGAGGGAAAACGGAGCCCCGCATTTCTTCTGAGAGCCGTCCTGTAATCCAAACGGTCAGGATCCACCAGACCGCCGTCCAATCCAGCAGGTTACTCGCCTCCAACGAATGCGCCTCAACCTCCACGTACTGCAGCCCCTTCTGCAAGTAGTGAATTAGGGCCCCTGGGGGCACACGCGACGCCCGTATCTCGTCCGGCCGCTGTTGATGCGGTATCCCCTGAAGGTGGCCGCCAAGGCTGTAGTTGTACTGGTGGTGGTAGTCCCTCGTGTGGATGTTGGACTCCTGCTGGAATGCGAACGTGGAGTGCTGGAACCCTGTTGCGCCGCGATGCGTTTAGACCGGGAAGCAGACGGCGGGTCAGGCGAGCAACGTACCGCTCTCGAGGAGGTACCGGTAGACCAGGTAGTTCACCTCATCGGAGGTGATGGACATAGTCCCAATGGCCGGCCCCAATGGTCCCGAATGCGACGTGAAATTCTTTGCGAAAGAGCAACCGAGTCCGATATTCGTCTTCGGGAATGACGACCGACAAGAAGGAGCGACCCGCAGCACCGACGCTGACGGCCGCGCAGCGGGCGGAGATGGAGGAGATCGTCGTCGACCCGGCCAGGTCCTGGTCGTTTCGGAAGAAGAAGCCCGGGAGGAAGCCACGTCCGCAGACGGCCTTTGAGATGTTCCTGTCCGAGCGCCAGCGGGCCGTCGAGGAGGAGCGGACAGACGTGGAGTCGGAGGACGGCATCATGAACCTCCTGAAGGCCGAGTTCGTGTGCCTGTCGGCCAAGAAACGGGCGGACTTGGAGAGCAGTGTTGTCCCCTACGTGAACCAACCCGCGGCAAACAAGCGACGGAAGACGGAGGTCGTGTCGGAGCCGCTGAAGACTAGGGGCGCGGAGAAGGAGGCATCACCTACTGGCCCGACGGACGAGGAACTTAAGGAGCAGATAAAGACCATTCTGGCCAGTATGTACCAGACCAGACCGTACCCTTGGTCAAGCTAATATCCCCCTTCGTTATTTTCAGCCGGGAGTCTCGTGGACCACAGCATAACCAAGGTATTGTCTTGTTTTTGACTCCCTTGGTCGCAGCATGAGGTTAAGGCTTTGCAGGTCCGCAAGCAACTCGAAGAGCACTTCAAGTTTGATCTGCACGACAGGCGGAAGTACATCCGGACAGTTGTCAACGAGATTTTGTTGTCGATGGATTAGTTTTGCAGCTTTTTTCCTTTCTTTTGCTGTTTTCACGCTGTCACAAATTGCAATTAATAATTTAATACAACGACTGTACATACTGAAAGTGAAGATTACTCTTAGTTTCTTATTCTTCCATTATGGGTTTGACAACGGCTGTAATGAGACACACGACAGTGATGATGCGTCGGTGGTTTTCCGTGACGGCCAGGGCGGCTGCGGAGGCGCCCAGGGTCGAAGTCAAGTTCGGGGAACGGGAGAAGAAGGAGGCCATGGCGCAAGCAACCGCGTGGCTCAAGGATGAAGGAGCGCTCTACAAGTACGCGGGAGAATCCGGACATCCAAACCTGTTGAGACGGAATCAGGTCGGATTCGTTCTTCTTAACCAGTGCTAAACGCTTTGCAGCCGTTCCCGTTAAACCCGCTTTTCAGGCCGGATCACTTCACGCCATTAAGGTGGGATTTTGGAATCAACGCGTCAGCATTCTCATTCTCTTACAGCGACGAGACCAGGGAGAAGGTGTACAACGAGTTCCGCGCAAACCCGGAGTTGAACACGCCTTTGGAGCTCGCGAAGCGGTACAACCTGTCTGTCGTTCGGATAAAGGCAGTGTTGAGGCTGAAATCGCTAGAAAAGCAAATGTTGGCGTCGGTAAGCTCGACGTGACATAATTTTTTTGCGCGTTCTTATTTCTCGCTTTGAGGGTACACCCATCCAGGTCTGCTTGACAAAGGGGATGGAGCGGCTGCTTGGCGTGAAGGACGGCCCCAAGCTGAAGGAGCCACCCCACTACCTGGCTGCGGAACGGATGACGCCCTTGTACGAGCTGGTGGACGAGACGGAGGGAGTGACGCCTGAGGTGACATTCAGAGGGAAGTTGCGCGGGATTTGACCATGCGTATAGGATGCGGCGAAAATCTTGGAGAAGGAGCCTTTTGTAAACAGCCAGATACGACTCAACCGACAAGCGACGCTTAAGTTTGAGGAGGGCCCGCCGGAGGAAGTCGCAGAGGATAAGGAGAAGCTGACGTCGAAGAAGAAGGTGTTCAATTTCGTCGATATCTCGGACCCGACGGTAAGCTTTTGATTGCTACAGGCAGCGTGAAGATGGCTGACGGGCTTTGGGTCATCAGAAGAAGCGATTGCTTGTGCATGATGGACGGTCGTTGCGCCCCGCGACGCCTTTGGAGACGTACCAGAAGCGGACGGCTCATCCAAAGTTTTGGATGTGATGCAGCTTGTGGGGAGCAACTTGGTTGAGCGCGTAACTGCTGCCGCCAGGGTGACCGCTAGGTCTGTCTGAGAGTTTCAGAAGCAATTGCAGCATCTTAAATAGATGTATATACCATACACACGCTGCATTATTGCTGTTAAAGACAAAGAAGAGCGTTGAACGCCGACCGTAGCTAGATGGTAGCCGTGAATGTTGGTTGTTCATTTGCTTTTTTGTTTTGTATATAAGCCAGCGATAAGGATGAGGAACTATTACGCTGGTTTACTGCACATCCATGCTTAGATCCCCCGACAGGTTTGACCAATTTCGTTCGCTTGATCATCGAGATGGGCTCCCTTCATAGCCGTAGTTCGTCCCTGCTTCTGCGTGCACCGGCAGGCAAGAATAGTGCGTTCCTATTTGGGGAGGTGTTGAGCACGTTGGGTCATATATGTCTCGCGCTGCCTGCGCGGGCTCTAGAGGCGCTCGTGAAGCCCGTCGTCGCCGGCTCCATCGGCATCATCCGAGAGAAATACGTGCACAGGAAGGGACGGGGTTGAAGCTTTATTGCTGAAGGCTCTTCGGTCAGGCTGCTTGGATCAAAAGTGGATATACATTATATTGAGTATTGATATAAGCTAGATATCGAGCGAGCGCGCTGTGCATTTGTGCATTTATGCAGATGTGAGTGTGAGGGGGTAGATATGTACGCGAAAGCGGGAGGGCGCAAAACCAGAAAAGGCAACGAAAACGAAGTAGGAAGCAGAAAAGTGAAGCGGGATGAGTATCGATAGAGAAAATAACGGAAAAGAGAGCATAAGGGGGAAAGAAAGAAAAAAGTAGGACGGGATGCGAGATGTACATCATGTAAAAGCGACCAAGGAGAAGGAATGGGTAACATGGGAGCTATATAGGTCGCAGGCGAGGAGGGATAACAAACTATCCGTGCGCCTCGCGTGCGCCATCACTAAAAGAGTGACAAGATAAGCTAGAGTAAACGAAAGGGAACGACGGTCAACGCTGTCCCTCCATCCAGTCCTTTTTAAAACAAACAAAAAGAAATCCACCTCCTATCCCTAAACTCCTTTTCGAGCCAGTGATATAGATCTCAACGCCTCGCAGGCGCAACAACGGCCGGCGCCGGCGCAGCCGCGGGCATGGCAACGGGCATGGCAGCCCCACCCGCCGCAGCCGGGGGCACGATCACGACTGGCGGCGCGGCGGCGGGCGCGGCGGCCGTCCCAGCAGCGGCGGGCATCGCGGCCGGCATGGCCGCAGGCATCGTCGCGGCCGCGGGGGCGGGGGCAGCGGCGGTCGACATGGCCATTTTGGCGGCGGGCATGGTAGCAGCAGCCTTAGCCGTGGTCGCAGCGGTGGCCTTGGCGGTCGCGGCGGTGGCGGCGGCCTTGGTGGCAGACATGGTCATGGTCATGGCAGCGCCTGCACCGGCCGCGCCGGCGGCGGCGGGGGCGGTGGCGGCGGGCTGGCCGCCCGTGACGACGACGAGCTTGATGTTGGGGGCGACTGTTACGCTGTGTGGGGGGAATAGGGATTAGAGAGATGTGGAAGTTTGTAGGACAAGATACAGAGTTGGGGGATATGGGAGAAGGGTGGGTGGCTTCTTCGCGCGTGTGGTCAGGGCGGATGGATGAGGAGGGAGTATAATTACGCGCTATGGGCACAGTAGTATGGAGATGGCGCAAAGCAAGCAGGGATACGCGCTTCAAGCGCCTACATCTCATTCACAGGATACTCACGTATAAGTCTGCACGGCCGCCGCTGCCGCCGCGGTCGTGGCCGCCTTTCCGGCCCCCGCGACAGCGACAGTCGTCATCGCGACCGCCTTCGTCGCCGGCAGCGCCGCGGTCGCCTTAGCCATCGTCGTCGCGGCCTTCGCCATGGTGGCGGGCAGCGCACCACCCGCGGCGGCAGCGGGCATGGCTGGCATGGCTGCGGGAGCTGCGGCGCCCATCGCCGCGGCGGCGGGAGCGGGGATCATGACCGGCTGGGCGGCCATTTGCGGCGAGGGTGAGGGGAGGGCGGAGGTAAGGGAGAGGAGGGAGAGGAGGAGGATGCTGGTGGTGGGGAACATGGTTGCTGCTGATGGTATGCGGATAAGGTATGCGGATGGGGCGGGAGGTCGGGTAGACGGTGGAGTGGCGGGACGTCAACGAGAACGCGACCTTTATGAAATCCTGCAGGTTGCGGCCGGCGTGTTATGCTGGTTTCGAGTCGCGGTCTCAAAGAGGACCTTGGCGAGTTGCAGCGCGAAGGGGGTGGCTCGCTTGGCGCGACAGGTCTCGGAGCCTCGGAGGGATTGGCAGAGAGGGTTGGTGAGTGGCTCGGAGACGGGGTGCGGCCGCGTTTCAATTTCGACGATCGCGGAAACCGCGTTGGGTAAACAGCCGTCGCTTTCTTGGCAAAAACGGCAGACGACTGGATTGATGATGAATGATATTGCCGGCTGAGTGCTTTACACGCATTTCAGCATAAAAAAACATTGGGCGCTAATCTCTGCCGCTGCTTGAGGAACACCGGAGTGCATGGGCTTGGGCTTCATATATCAATGGGTTGCGAGGGACAGACCGAGCACAGCGGACGCACGAGCGACGAGCGGCTCCCTGTCATGAACGCTGAAAATACATACCTCTCAGCACCCGCCGCACAGCGAACAAACGCTATCTGAGGCAAACGTGCTCAGCACAATTCACAGGCCGCGGGGAACAAGCCGCGAGGCGCACATGCTGGAGATAGAGATGTTCAACTGTATCGTAGATCAATACGCACAGAGAACCTTACGTGCCGGGCTGATGGTTGCAGTTACGGTTCGTCCTCCTCATTCATTCAAGGTCCGACAAGTTTGACGACACCCATCTTCTCCCTACGATTCTCGACGAGGTCTGCTGCGCCTGGACTTCGACAACCTACGTAGGGAACCCGGTGACGATTTCGAAGGAGAGAGGAACTGTCCATCGTTCGTCGCTGTTCGGGTGCAGCCAACCTTGCTGCGGATCAAGCTATATCCGCAATCCATCTCCGCGCTGAATCTCGCGTCATTAGCGCCGAATTTAGCGGGGTCTCTTTGCAAGGACGGCGCGTGGGATGAACTACAGCACTGGATAGACGCGTAGGGTTTAAAAAGGCGCAGTGGCCGCGGCGCGGACAGTGTTGAGAAAGATCACCGTTCATGACGTCTATAAGCTCGGCAACGCAACGCTTCCTCACCACACTGTTGAGCCTGCGTTCCGTGAGGGACCCCACGGAGGTCTCCAATCCTGAAGCACATCGTTTGGAAGATTCGAGAGCGCAAACCGCACCGACATCATCTCCCCTCGAGATGACAGACCTGTCCTTGACCTTCAACGCCAGCCCGTCTCAAACAGCAACCTCGCAAGCAAATCAAAAATGCGATCTGTGACCTGAGTTGGTAGTCTCAGGGGCTTCAACTTAGTTCAGCGACGCAGCGTTCCTGAATGCGCACGAGATCGGCACATTTGCTATCCCGCAAGAGGTGCAAGAATCCGCGGAGAAAAGAAAGCGCTTCACGTGAGCTCTGGTAGAGAAGCAAGGAGTCCACTTCGTCGTAAATCAGTAATTGGCTGAGAAGTGGGCAGCGCCGACTAACACGTCGATCGCGGCGGCTATAATCCGCTTACAGGTCTCCAACGGTGTTCAACGCCCCCTCATCAACGCCCAAGCGACATCTTCCGTCTTCACCTCCACGCCTCCTTTAAAGAGGAAGATCCGGGAGTGCCTTATCCCCACACCCACCAGGAAGTGCAACGCAACATCCTGACCCGGCTCCCTCCCACTCCTATCCGCCCCTCAACGAGGACCGGAACTCTTGCGTAATGCAGCAACGCGCAGCCTCCGACACTGGTCCACGCTCGCCGGCCGGCGGTGCGGCCCAGCGGTCCGAAGGCATCGTCGGGGGCCTGAATGAATCAACGCGTTGAGGTCAGGGTTCCGTTTCCAGTCATCACAGCCTGGGCGAGCGCCCCGCGCCGAGAATGGGGCGTATTCCAGTTCCAGTTCCAGTTCTTCAAGGAGTGAAGGCGACAATTCCGAGCGGAGCACGGGAGCAGAACCCCTCAAGCGACAGCCTACCCTCATCCCCCCGCGCGCGACCATGCTCCTCTCCCGCTCCTCGTCCGCCGCCCTCCGCGGCCTCTCGCGCCGCCAGCCGGCCGGCTCCCTCACCTCCGTCCGGAACGGGAGCGGTTTCGCCTCGCATGCGGCCATGCTGTCGTCCCTCGGCCTGAAGGAGTCCGGCAACCTGGGCGTCTACAACGGCAAGTGGGGAGGCTCCGGACCCGTGATCAGGTCCGTGAACCCCGCCACGAACGAGGTCATCGCCGAGGTCATCACCGTAAGTTTATTAATTACATCTGTCCGATTCACTTGCTTTCGCACGAGTGGAAGAACCTCATGTGTAAATGTTAACAGGGTACCACGGCGGAGCTCAGCGAGACCCTGGATCTTGCCCGGAAGGCTCAGAAGGTCTGGCGCGAGGTCCCCGCGCCCAAACGTGGTGAGATCGTCCGTCAGATCCGTGAGAAGCTCTTTCAGAAAAGGGACGCGCTCGGCGCGCTCGTATCGCTCGAGGTCGGGAAGATCCTCGCGGAGGGCGTGGGCGAGATCCAGGAATACATCGACATCGCGGACTTCGCTGTGGGCTTGTCGAGGAGCTTGAATGGGCAGGTTATTCCGTCGGAGCGGCCCGGGCACTTCATGATGGAGCAGTTCCACCCGCTAGGTGTTACTGGGATTATCTCGGCTTGTGAGTTTCTCTCCCGTTAAATTCTTCTCCGCTGTCCGTAACGTACCGCTAACTTTGAAAAAAATTTAGTCAACTTCCCCGCCGCCGTCGCGGGATGGAACGTCGCTCTCGCTATGATTACCGGCAACGCCTGCGTTTGGAAGCCCGCCCCCTCGACCCCCCTCATCGCCCTCGCAACCACCCGCCTGATCCAGGAGGTGCTGGAGGCAAACAACCTGCCCGGTGCTCTGCACTCGCTCGTATGCGGCGGGGCGGACGTCGGGGAGATGATGTGCAAGGACAGAAGGGTCGACTTGGTGTCTTTCACGGGGAGCACGGCCATTGGGAGGAAGGTGGCGACGACTGTGCAGGAGAGGTTCGGGAAGGTCATTTTGGAGCTGGGCGGGAACAACGCGATCATCGTCTTGGAGGATGCAGACATTGAACTGGCGGTGCGGTCGGTTCTGTTTGCTGCCGTGGGGACTGCTGGGTATGTTGCCTTTTATTCTTTCTTCGTTGATACTCACTCACACGCAACCGTCTTCTCTTCCGCAGGCAAAGGTGCACAACCACTCGTCGTCTCTTCCTCCACGAGAAGATCCACGACGATTTTCTCGCCCGCCTCACCAAGGCCTATGACCAGGTTAAAATCGGCAACCCGCTTGACGGTAACTATCATCCGTATTCCTTTCCCTCCCCCCCATCAGCTGTCTCACCAATCACAACCCAGACGGCGTTCTCTGCGGCCCCCTCCACACCAAGACGGCCGTCGACACGTACCTCAAAGCCATTAAAAGCGTCGAGGCCCAGGGTGGCAAGGTCGTCCGCGGCGGCGAGGTGATTGACAGGCCCGGCAATTACGTAGAGCCCACCATCACGAGCATCTCGCCGAGCGCCGACATCGTCCAGCATGAGGTGTTTGTGCCGATTCTGCATGTGATGAAAATCAAGGTACGTTTGACATCTCGAGTGAGCTTTACGAAGCGGTGTTATTCTGAATGAGTGCTCTTTGTAGAACCTCGAGGAGGCCGTTCACCACAACAACTCCGTCAGGCAAGGTCTGAGCTCCAGCTTGTTCACCAAAGACGTCTCGAACGTCTTTAAGTGGACTGGGTAAGCCATTGCGCCTCTCTCCCTCGCCCCTCTTGTCCTTCTAACAGTATTTTTTCCCTTCCCAACCAGCGCCGCTGGCTCCGACTGCGGCATCGTGAACGTCAACATCCCGACGAACGGCGCCGAGATTGGCGGCGCGTTCGGCGGCGAGAAGGAGACGGGCGGTGGGCGGGAGTCCGGTTCGGACTCTTGGAAGCAGTACACGAGGCGCCAGACTTGCACGATTAACTTCAGTGGGCAGTTGCCCCTTGCCCAGGGCATTAAGTTTGATGCTTGAAACTGGGCTTTGAATGCCTTTCGTTTATGTCCTTGGAGCACTATCGCGCGTTCTGCTTTTGCATCCCGGTTTCTCTTCCTTATGGCATCTTTGTTTTCCTACTTTATTTGTGCTCGGCCACCAGAGCACCTCCATTTCCTCTTCAAGTAATCATATTATTGACAACGGATCATGTCAAGGCCTTTAAATAAACTCGTCATGAAATTGTATATGCCCTGCTTTGCGCCGAGAGGTTCAGAGGGCAGGAATTCTCACAGCATGCTTTTTTGTTTCTTCCGAGAATCGTCATAAGTTTTCACCTCCGGGTTATTGTTTGCTTGCTATCCTTCACAGCGTAAATATATCCAGATTTCACAGGCACTGTTTACTTACAACGGCCTTCAACGAAAGGTGCATTAGGTTCTTTTGACCCCACAACACGCCAACGGAGAACCAGGTCGAGCACGACTTCGTCCTCATCGTTATCCCCCGCCTCAAAAGTATGGTTCTCCTCGTCATCCTTGCCCTCCTCCGAGGGCTTCCGTCGTCCGACTCTGCGCTTGCACGGCAACCCGTCCGCCGTGTCACCCTCGGCCACCGGCGCTGCTGCGGCTGCTCGGGACGACTTCACGCGACAGCTGGCACGGTGGACCTCGCGGACACCGCTCTGGGTCCTGTTCGATGGCTTGCTGACTGGAATATCGGGATCAATGTGGAAGCCAAAGTCCACCTTTGCGGACGCGGCTTGAAAAAATGGCGACAGCAACAAGCCGCTACCTCGACTTCATCGCCGAGCGGCTTCAGCCGGATCTCCACCGCGAGCTCGAGGCGCGCGACGTTATCTGGGCGGAAATTGCCGAATGGTGGGTGCTTTTTTCTTTATTTCCTTGTTCCTCGCTCTCGGCGTCTACTAACACGCTGAAAACAGGCTCAAGCTCCGGTCCCAAATCGAGGCCATGCAGGCGCACCCGCCAGGAGAGATCAAGCTCCTCACGGACGTCGGGTGCGACTTTTACATGCAGGCCAAGATGTGAGGTTTCCACAAGCTCAACGGGGGTTTGGCACCTTTTTTTTGACTTGACGCTGCCAGAACGAAGCGGGATAGGATTTACGTCAAGGTCGGCGCCAATTGTCAACTGGAGATGACGCTGGAAGAGGCGTTGGCTTTCATTGCGAAGAAGGAGAAGCTGATGGAGCAGTTGAGTGCAACAAAATCGACGCGTATCCTTTGTGGACTGCTAACATGAGTTTAGGAGGGCAGAGAAGGCGACGAAACGGGTGCTGAAGATTAAGGCGCACATCAAGTTTGTTCTCGCGGCCGTGAACGAGATACAAATGGGCGAGGGACTTCCTTAAAGAATGGAAAGATCGGAGACGCGCTGTGGTTTGCGAGCACGAGGGGTGCCTTGGCAAACCTAGGGGACACCATGTGACCCGCGTGAAAGCAACGCCCGTTTTGTCCCTCATATTCAGTGAGCAGATTCACATTCCACAGAACACTCCTGGTCAACGTAGCGCGCCGAATCGCGCATAGCGAGGTCAGGAGGGTTTGGTCGCTTGGTGTGGTGGTAGCTGTATCCTCTGTATATTTTGCTTCCTTATCGGTGGATTTTTTCTTTTGTGATAAAGCGGATACGACCTTACCCGACGCTCTTCTTCCGCTTTTTCATGCGTTGTCGATATTGCTGGCGTGCTGCTGCTTAAGATTTAAAAGCATCCTGCTGTTTCCTTGGACAGGTTAATGTGTTGCTGGTATACGAGAGACGTAGGAGATGACGACGGGAGGGAGATGCACGGCTATTGTGGTAAATATCGCAATAATGAATATGTTCATCGCAGCGTTCGCTTGAAGGAGAGAAACAAGTGCATTTCTACAACTTGCATATATTTCATCAACATAGCAAACTCCAACGCCTCTTGAAACCACGAAGCGCTCTGCCTTCCTCTTTCTAAAGTACTTCCACTTGCAATTCAATAGTCCTCATGTCCACCTCCTCGTCTCGAAAATGTCATGTCAAAATGGAGCCGGCGTCCTCAAGCCTTGGCCCACTCATCTTCGTCGACACGCAACAAAGAGCGCAGAAACTACGCAGGTCGGATATGAACGAGGAAGCACCGCTGTGGGCCTTAAATGAACTGCAAACATCCCGCTCCCGTCATCACGTAAACCCCACACTCGCTGCCGCGTCCTTCTGCCTCGCAACGGCCGCCGACATATACCCAATAATCCTCGGATCTATGGTCACCCCGCCTTCTCCATCTTCTTCCTCAGGAATCTCCTCCAAAACCTCCGTCAACGGCTTCTCCGTCCTCCTCCGCGCCATCGGGAGCCTTTCCTCCATCCGTCTCGCCCGTTCTGTAACCCCTGTCGCAGGAACCACAGGCCTAACCCAATAAGCCGCGGCCTCCCGCGCCGCTTGCTCGCGCGCGAGCTTATCGGCGGGCGACAGACCGTAGAGGTTGTATGCCAAGATAGAACCTATGAGGGTCACGGTAACGGCACACGTGATCAAATACTCGCGCCGATCGAACGCGACGGCATCGGGGTCGAAGGATGGGTTGAAGGGGTCGCCGTTCGGCTGCTGGTGGGATGTGCGGGAACGTGAGCTGCGTGGCGGTCGTGTCTCGTGGCCTGCCGGGAAGCCTGTTCATCGACAGCACACAACGAGGTTAATACGGCCAGCTGGCATCTATCAGTTCAGAAAGGACGGGAGGTACCTGACGGGCTTGACCAAGCGCCAAAATCCGAGCTTGGGTACGCCGACGACCGACGCCCTGCCAGTCCCAGATCAAAATCCAGGTCCCTTCTCCTGCCCGCGTCTCTCAGGACCTCGTATGCGCCTTTCACGACCAGGAACCGTTCATGCGCTCCCTCGCGTTGCTCGGGTGCCACGGTGTCCGGATGTAGCTCCTTCGCCTTGGCGTAATAGGCCTGCTTAATCTCGGCGGCCGTAGCTGTGGTGGCAACGTCGAGGGTTTCGTATGGGGTTTTGGGCCGAGGGGGGGAGGAGAGAAAAGATCGGGAGGGTGGGATGATGCGGGCGAAAAGGAGGCCAACGCGGAACGATCGTCTGCAAGAATGCGAGGACAGGGATCCGGAGGCCCAGGTGGGGATACGGAGGGCCAGGGATGGCTGCATGCTGATTGTATTCATTCTCGTCAAAGTTTCGGTTCAGCCCAACAAATTCCAAACAAAATAACTGGAAACTATTCTTCGCTTGATTCAGCTTCTATAATTCACATTTATTGTTATTTCAAGAATGATATCAACATTACATAACATAAAATAGAAGAATTGATGTAATAAGATCGTCGCGTCCCTGCCCCGCCCCACAGCTTCCCCGGATAGATGAGGAGATACTGAACGAACTACTTCACGTGGAAGCCCGAACTGTTTAAAGAATTCCCAATCAGCCTTTCTTCACACAGACAAAAAGGCAGTGCTAACGTACCTCCAGTTTATCGCCTTCTCCAGTTTCGTCTGCATCCGATCCCGGGTTTTGTATTTCGGAAGGCAGATTTGGTTAAAGCAGGTATGCGAGATGGGAAGCTGGTCGGAGTCCTTAGGAGAAAACTAGCATCAGTTTTGTTGTCCACGAAAACATGTGCGGAGTTGTTCTTACCTCGCCCAAGCACGAGATTTTGAACGCCATGTTCTGAATCCCCGTCGCAGGTATCCGGTCCGTCCCCGTCACGAACAGAAGTAGTTTCTTCTTCATATCCGCGTTGTAGTTGTTGAAAATGTCCCAGAAATTCCGCACCGCCGCATCTGTCGCTAAGAACCTGAAGTGGAGGAGATCAATCAAACGGTTTCCAAAGTCCCACAAAACTTTGCTACCAACCCCTCATACTCGGTAACAGACTCAAGATCCCGCACGTCTATTTCCGTGCCACCCCGCACCATGAGCTCAATCTCCTCAGGCCTGAACAACGACAGCGCATTCCCACCACACACGTAATAAAACCCTCCCTTAAACGCCTCGAACTGCCGCGCGATTGAGTCGTTCAGAATCCACGCCGCCAGCCGATCCACAAACTCCCTCTTGTTCGCCTGCGTGACGGGTATATTTTCCCCACCCGGCACCAACGGGACCCTGACGATATCCCCGAATGCTTCATATTCCGCAACAAAGTCCCTGCAGAACACAGCCTCCACGTCGTCCTTCTCGTACTCCAGCAGCTGCTCAAGCCCCCGCGCCAGCGCCGGTTTTAGCGCCTTCAGATCCTCAAATCCCACTGGATACCCCAAAAGCTTCCGATAACAAGCGAGCGGGAAGTGGACGTCCAAGATGGTGCTGTTGTAGATGGCGAGGCCGACAACAATTCCGACGAGTCTGTACTCCTCGTTGTTCTCGAAAGTGACCTCGTTGAACCAGCAGAGCAGGGAATCGTCGTCAAACTTGAACATGCCGTACTGGGGGTCAAAGAGATCCCGGACGAGGAGGAGGAACCACTCTTTTGTCAGTCCTCCGGCATCAACGCCGTCTTCCTGGACAAACTCTATCCGTAGCTTCTTTTTCAGGTCGATATGCCGGTCCTGAAGGCGGGTGAGGGAGTCGTTGATGAGGTGGGAGCGACGGACATTGATGGAGAGGAAGGGATCGGTAGGAAGGCCGTGGAGGGCGGTGCGGAAGAAGGCTTCCTTGAAGCGTTCGGTCATTTGTCGTTTTGCGTCGGATTCCATGATCTTGTAGTGAATGTAAATAGCTAATTCAAAGGGACCGTCTGCTTACCTGCATCTTGCCGCCGAGAGATACAAGGAAGGGGTATTGACAAAACGAGAAGGACCTGCCACTAAAACATTAAAACCGCTCACTAGAGACAGTCCGCCCCGTCGCTTACCCCGACCGCTCCTCCTGCCATTTCCAAAAATCCTTAACGAGGTCGATGTAGTCGACGACAGTGTTGTAAAAATCTGATACCAGCAACCGTTCTTTCCGCTCCCCATTCGCAGCGACTGTTATATGTTAGCTTTGTTTGTAAAAGGTCAGGATTGCATACATAGCAGAGCCATGACCCGGGCCGCCGACTTTATTCCCCAGTCTGACGGATATAGATCCCTCATCCGATCCCGAGTAGTTATCCGATGTGTGATAAAGTAGTTGACGAGTTCGACGCGTTTTTGGAAGATTGGAAGGGGTAGTCTAACCGCACGGAAAGCCATATAATTAGTCATCAAAACGCGCACGGGCAATCGACAACTGATCAACATACCGTGCAAACCAGTTCACGACGTAGTGATGTAGGTCGTTTAGGAGGCATGAGAGGAGACCGAAGGCGCGTGCGAGGATGCTGTGGTGGAAGGCGGCTTCGGAGGTGTTGGAGTGGCTGAAGAGGAGGGGGTTCTGATGAATGCTTAGCATTCCTCACCAAATTAAAAGCATGGCACTGTACCTCGAGGATGATCATGAGGAAACGTAGGTCGGATACGCGCATTAGCCGTCTGAGCAGGAAATACGATGGTAAACACTTCATACCATCCTGCACCAACCTTCCCGGCCGCCTTAGCAGCTCCTTTATTGACAACATCATCGCATTCACAACCGTAGGTTTCTAATAACGATGTCAGAAGGAAATGCCATCCCGAAGGTGTACACACCGATTTCGTCAGCAAATGGTATGCCTTCCGCACATGCTCCAACGAGACGCCAGGGTTCTCCAATGTCGGCTGCACTCCCTATCCACAAAGAGAGCAACCGTCAGTGCCCACGTTCGTCGTTAAGTCCAACATCGGCACACGTGGCCCCACAAGCAGCAACTCACAGGGGGCAGCGTCGAGAAACTCTCATTCAGCGTAGCAAACCTCATAAACGAATCGCCAATGATCTTTTCCGGCGGCGTCGGTGGTGTTATGCCCAGATCCTGCCCGTCCGGCCCATTACCACCCGAATCCCCAGCCGCGGCCGCATCGACGAGCTCCTGCACCCTCTCCAGTGTTAAGATCTCGCCAGAGTTCCCCTCCGATGGCGAGTACGTCTCCAGATCGTTGACTGGGTGGGTATCGGATCGAAGGGTAAGTTGAATGCGAACGATCAGATCCATGCACGGATGCCATATCACGACAAGGCCGGTCGCATGCTGCAGAGGAAGAACGTACCGGTCTCGCAAACGGTGCATCGGAAGCACTGGACCGTCACCGGGAACCGAAGTAGGTTGTCGCAGCACATGCACATGCCCGTCGTCTGCGGACGGACCAGGTAGGGATGAAAGGATCAGTACGGGAGGTCACGATCCGGGCCAGAGCCCAGAGGGTCGGAGCCGATGGGGACGGGGAGCTTACCATGGCCACGGGCGGTTGGGTCGCCATGATTGTCTGTCAGTCGGGATCCGATTTGCACCGTGTCGGCAATACATAGTACGAAGATCAAGTAACAAAGCTATATTAGAGCTTAAGGAAGGTGAATACTATTGCTACTGAACGGGCGCATCGTAGTCCATAGTTAAGGACGAAGTTCCCTAATCGCTGCTTCCTTCGACCTGGTTATCAACACGACCCTTACGACATCCTCGCAGCCGCCGCAGCCACCACTTATAAAAGTAATCCGGTCGCCAGTAACAACAATCCCAATCCGGTGCACTTAAGCGACAGGCTCTCTTTCTAAACGGCATATGACGTGTCGAAAATGCATTCTGTCGTTGCATCCTTTTTATTGCCCTCCCGCCCCATCCGAGACGACAGCAATGCAAGCCCTCGGCAAAGGAAGCCGTAAAGCTGTTTGCAGCAAATTGGCTTCGACAATAGAAGTAACAAGTAACCGGCCACCAGTACTAGCTCCAAGACTTCCGCCGGCGCCAACCACCATTGATGCAGCGTTCATGCCCAGATCATCTCCTAAGCATTCCAAAGCATCCTGGCGGCGTTGGATGAGGCGTCTGACGTACAATCCCTGATGGTTTGCCAGTGCATACTCCCAAATCCAGCCGCGGCATCCAAACTAAGTGTCCCGCAACACCTCTCCGGCGACACCTCCTCGGCCGCCGGCCGACACAGGACATTCAATGACGAGCGATGGTCAGCAGTGAAAACACCGCTTCCGGTATCCCGCCTCCCGTCGCCCATTTCAAATCCATTGCCGGCATCCCGAGGTCGACCCGCCGAAAGGTCCGCGTGTTGATATTGGGCCGCAGCACCCCGGGGAGCTGGCAGGTACCAAAAGGCAGTGAGGTCAGACGGGATTGGACATTTCGAAGCCAAAGAAATTCGACATGGTGAGTGAGCCCACCCCATCGCCAACCCATCTGATCAGCTCCATCTCACCGCCTCCCCTCCCCTCTCCCCTCCCCACAGTCATTCGTCTTCTATAAGTTCAAGGCCGCGAAGGACTTCGACCAGGCCGTGTTCGACGGGACGGGGATATCCGTCTTCGACCTCAAGCGGGAGATCATCGTCAAGAAGAAGCTAGGAAAGGGCACCGATTTTGATCTCGCCATCTACAATGCTCAAACGAATGAAGGTAAGAGGCGTTGGGTGTAGTGTGGAGGTCGAGCTTCTGTAGAGGACCCATTCTCTAGGTGTTGTGTCGATGCGATGGCGGAGGTTCGGTGTGGTGGAGTGGACCGACTGTAGTTAGCGTACATCATAGGAAGCTTTGGGGCGTGGGCTAGTGCAGATTGTTCGTTAAAAGCCGCGAATAAACTACTTCCGCCATGTGAATATTTTATGGGGAAAAAGAAAATTACTTTTTACGCATTTGCATTATACATATCATCTTCTATCTTAACTGTTGCCTCTTTCTTTGTATGTAAGGGGATCTTCATCCTATGCTGCCGTTTGTTATCCGCTTCTCTTATGACCACATGCCCTTCTGTTGTGTACACGGCCTGCAATTCTTGCTCCTTCTCTTTGTTCCCCACTCTCTCACTTCTTTCTCCTTTCGTATGTTAACTCTTCTCCTTCCTTTAATCTGCAAAATACACCTTCCAACATCAGAATACGTCGACGATAATTTCGTCATCCCTCGTAGCACCTACATTCTCGTTAGTCGGAAACCGCCCGCACGACCTGGCAAAGGGACAGCGCAGCGGTATCTTACCAACGTCGGACCGGCTACAGGAGGAGGCGGGGGCGGAGGGGCCGCGGGTCCCGGAGCTGTGTCGTTGCCGAAAAGCATGGTGCTTGTTAACAACCCAACCACGAGGTGAGTCTTGTGGTTAAATTGTATTTGGGATGTTTTCTTACTTGTCGTCTGTTAGTGCCGCCCCGAACACAAAGACGGAGAAGAGCCTTGCGAACATGACGGAGGATGAGCGGATTGCGGCAATGTTCGAGACGCAAAATCAGCAGTGGCAGCAAGATCAGGAGAAGATGGCATTGTAAGTCTTGTAAAGTCTTTGTCTAGCGAAAGAATCCCCTGACAGAATCTTTCCATGATATCTACAGACAACGGCCCGTCGCACGACAATGGAACGGCGGCGGATTCCGTGGTCGTGGGGGACATGCCGGCGGAGGAAGAGGTGGGGGCGCCGCGGGTGGCAATCCATCAGCGCCTAAAACCGAAGGCGCAGCCGCTGCTGGAGGGGCTGCCGGAGGTGCAGAGCCCGCGGAAGGGTTCCAGGGGGACTACAAGGGGGGTTACGGAGGTGGACAATATATGGCGACACATTCACCGCCGCCCGGTTACATCTGCTATCGATGTGCGAAGAAAGGTACGATGTGAAGCTATCATCCGCTAGACACCATACTAACTTCTTGGTCAACGCTTTAGGCCACTTCATCAACCAATGCCCGACCCTCGGCGACTCGCAGTACGATGTCCCTGTAAAGCGCGCGACCGGCATCCCACGCATGTTCCTCAAGGACGTCGAGGACAAGACTTCCGTCAGTGGCGGCGCCATGGTGACGCAGGACGGGAAAGTTGTTGTCGCAGTACCTAATAGTGCCGAATGGGAGAAGCTCGCACCGAAAGCCGCGGCAAATTTTAGCGTGGGAGATTTGTACGAGCTCGCGCCCGTTCTGCCCGAGTATAAATGCCCGCAGTGCAAGAAGAACATGAGGGACGCCGTTTCGGTCCCATGCTGTCAGACTCGATTTTGCGATGAATGTAAGCCTAGTGCATACCCCTCCACCCCTTTTAAAAAAAAAGAAACCATGATATAACAAGGTCAATAGGTATCCTTCAATTTCTCCTCGACAACGAAGACCACTCGAAGCGTTTCAAATGCCCAGCTTGCAACAAGGACTGCTTCCCGAACCAGCTAGCACCCGACAAGCCCTTACGGGAGGCCATCCAGAAGCATCTGTTGGAGTTCGCGCGCGGAGGCTCCGGCGGCGGTGGAAAGAAGGCTGACGGCGCAACACCTTCTGCGGGCGCCAGCCCCGTGCCGCACACTTCGACACCTACCCTTGCGCCGTCGACTGCGGAGAGTCGAGATGGGAAGAGGAACTCGCGATCACCAAGCGTGGGGCCACCGGGTCCCGCCGCGAGTGGAGGAGGCAGCAGCAACCCGTCCCGGGGCGAGTCGCCCGGCTTGGCGAAGCTGCCGAACAGGCCGGCGAGGCCGTATAAGATGGTCAATCCAGTGGGAGCGTCCGCAAACGGGTCGCAGGCTTCACAAAGTAACGGCGTTGCGGGAGCGCCTGGCGAGGCGACTGGTGATATAGTGAAAGGTCTAGACGGTCCGCAGGGCCCGCAAGGTCCGCAAGGTCCACAAGGTCACGGGAATGTTGGCGGCGGGGCCAGGGGAGGGCGAGGCGGACATCACCAAGGGCGGCCGTTCCAGAACCGGCAGGGATTCAACCAGGGGTTTAATGGCAACGGTTTTATGGATAACGGTATGAATGGTGAGTTTCTCTTCTCTGATCTCCGTTCTTGACTAGACTTAACTCGTTTTGTGTCAGGACAAATGGGTTACGGCTTCCCAAACGCCTTTCAGCATCCGCAGATGGATTATATGAACGCGGGCATGAACCAGGGGATGTTCCATGGCAACCAGCAGCAGCAGTTATTTGCGTATGGGAACGGAATAGGCAACGGGATGATGAACCACGGCATGATGAACGGGATGAACGGGATGACCGGGATGAGTGGGATGAACGGGATGAACGGGATGAACGGGATGGGCGGGGGCGGGATGGGGATGCAGTATCAGGGTGGTCAGCGGCCGATGATGATGATGAGGCGGGACGATGGGAAGAGGAAGCAGAGGGACTATGACGTGATCGAGATTGGTGGTGGGCCGCCTATGAAGAAGTGATATAATATACCCTTGTTAGTGGCTCAACAACCCTGAATCTTCATCATTTTTTTCAGTCTTGTCAACATGCATCTATTTGTTTCCAAAGGCATACTATACAATAAATCCATCACATATTCAATAGAAAGTATTCAAAGTTAATCCTGGATTGCAGTGTATTTGAAATGCTTACAAAACACTACGCCAGTGAGCCGTAAGGACAGACTTACCCTTCTTCCGATTTCGACCGCCCACATGGCCCCCAGCATTGTGCAATTCAAACAAAAAATAATAGATATTCATATTTAGGTGGTCGCTTCTTCAAAAACGCGCTCAAAAGAGAAGGTGCAAAACTGGCAAAGACCATGGCATATCAAACTCTACAAAAAATCGCGCATAAATTAAGAAGAAAAAAAAAGGTAAAGCTCCTATACACGACACCAAAGCAAGCAAAATCAGCTGGCGTAAGAATTCAGCAGCTGAATCCACGGCAACAGCTCGGTCCACGTCACCATAACAACATCCATGAACCCTTCCGATGTAACGACATCGTCATCGACATTCCGCCTGATCCCATAACTTTTAAGCCTCAGCAACTTAATAGCCTCGTGATCCTTTTTGTACCCCTTCGGCGCCGTCTTCAGGCTCTCGTTCCATTGCCACGGATCCTTTCCAAACACCTTTTTGAAACTCTCCTTCTCCAACACGGCCTTCATACCCGCCCCTTTATCCGCGTCGATCGCGCTGCGAATGGCCGCCAGCTTTCCCGACGGTATGTCATACATCCCCCCGCCGATCCAACTTTTCCCCGGCTCGATCTTGAGGTAGAAGCAGGCGGGATGCGTTGGCGGGAACACCCTTTTCGGGAACGAGCACGCCATGCTCGTCTTGTACAGGGGACCCGGGTAGAACCTTACGTCCCGGTTAATGCGGAAGACGCAGTTCCTGGCGTCCTCGTTTGGCAAACCGGGGTCGAGCGCGCGAACGCGGTCTTTAAGGTAGTCGACAAAAATCTCAAAATCGGATCGAACTTCTTGCCAGCGGGAGCCGTTGGCGTGAAACCAGTCGCGGTCGTTGGAGTGGTCGGCGAGGTCGCGAAGGAAGGGGAGCGTCTCGGCGCCGATCAGGACCTTGCCCTCAGCTGCCGCGGTCGTTTCCTTCTTTGCCTTCTTAGAGCCGGCGGAAGACGGTGCAGACTTGGCCCCACGCTTTTTGGGCGTCACGACCTCCTCGTCGTCCTCGTCTGGCTCCTCGTCCCCGCCGTCGTCATCATCGTCCTCTCCCCCGACCTCGTCGTCATCATCCTCGTCATCCTCCGCCACATATGCCTGGTTCTCCTCGTCGTCCTCATCCTCCGACGACGGCTCCCCGGCATCGTCCGATTCCTCCACCGCCCCAGGGAAAACTCCCGCGTCACCCTCGGCAGCCGGCGCTGCTCCTGCTGTTCGGGACGACTTCACGCGACCACTGGCTCGGCGGACCTCGCGGACGCTGAGGACTTGGGCCTTCTTCGACGGCTTGCTGACTGGCATATCGGGATGAACGTGCAACGACTCTCTTGGAGGGAGTGGTTGAAGGCGAAGTGAGATCGAGAGTCCGGTCCGTCGGACGCGGCTTGAAAAATGGCGACTGCCACCTTGCCCAGGGGGTTTGGGACTCCTTGACTGGAGTCTGTCCCGACGTGAACGTCGAACGGTCCGCGTCTCCTTCAACCGACCGACCGCACCACCACCATTGCGTCAATGGACTCCTCAGCGAAGGCCAGTGCTGCGCGGAACGGGGAGAGCCGTGGTACCGCCGCCGGAGATGTCGACGCAATCGCCGAAGCGCCAGCATTAACGGCAATAAAAGCGGTGGTGTCGCGATTGTCGCGGCCGCTGCTGGAGCCGAGAACGCGACGGCGGTGCTAGCACGCTCTCCTTGGCGTCGACAAAGTGGCCCCGGAGGAAAGACCGTGGGCGGGCCTGCCGTCTACAAGTCGGTCGTGTCGCGGAGAATACGCGCCGTGTCCGCCGGCCGCATATCAGTGGAGTTCTGGCTTTCGTATGGCCGCTGCCGGCGGAACACCTCGACCATTTCGTTTCGAGCCGCAGCAGGAGGTGCATCATTCGTATGTTCGAGACCGGTCGTCACATGACTTCCGGCCGTTGCATTCTCACTGACGCTGCGACACCGCCAGTCATGTTGGCAACATTTATATCGCCTAGAGTGAGACAGGTTACGCCATGCCACGCATGGGCGCATGGCTAGCGCCTCCGCTAGGTAGGTACCACAGGTAGGATTTTGTGATCGTGAAGTATGATAGTTTTCAACTGATATTCTCGTTACAGGGATTTGGAGACGTCGATCACCATCGGGCTTAAGCGCAGCAATATGGCTAACATACTTACGATCAACGCTCGTGAGAGCCGTATCCAAAGACCCCTAGAAGTTCCATGCGAGCATTATAGTCGCAGTCTGCCGTCTTTCACCGCAATCCATTCGGACCTGGCGGTTATATCGCTAGCTGCGTTTCAGCGGACCTATCAACCTGCCACCCATGTGATGGAGCCCAAACACCGCTAGACGTCGTCTTCCTCAGTCAGTGGAGGGTAACGAGGTTTGTAGGCGTCGCTGCCAGGGAGGCGATAATGCCACCGATGAGGACAACCGACGACGGCGAGCAAGGCTTGATGGTGCTTACCTTACAAAATTTAAGTTATGAATACCGCTCTAAATACCTTTTTTTGTTCGACTATACGAGGCATCGCGGTTGATACCTATGTCCTCTCCATTTCCCGAAAGTTCGATTCCGCATCCTTTCCTCTCCGTATTCGTATAATGCCTGAAGATAAATTGATATGAACCACCCTTCTCCCAGGGATAAGATCCAATCTGCCAAGATTTTTATAGTACCGTTCGAAACTCGAGAGCGGTACAACACTTCGCAAAACCTCTTAAAAAAACTTTCCAAATGATTTATTTACTTCTGCCAAGCAGCCTAGATCTAAGCTAAACTGAGAAAATGACGATAAAAACCGTTATCGTCTTGTATACAAAAATAAAAGACAAGGTAAAAAAAACCCGAATTGTTAAAAAACGTTTCAAAAACAATGACGTTTGGAAGAGGAAACAGTTAGTAAAATGTGACGGAATCGAGAAAAAGTGAAAAGATGATCCAAAAAAGCGCAAGGCCGTTTAAAACCAACGACACCAAAACTTGAAAATGTCACTTTCTGAAAAAAAATGGAGAATAGAGAGAGGCGCCGCAACTATGAGAGAACACCCCCCAACTACTGAATTAAAGGCCTCCTCTCGTCCTCGTTCTTGCGGCGCCACGCGCGGATCACACACCCCGCAATCGACCAACCCAACAAACCCGCCACGATGGCTCCCACCCAGAAAAGCGGATCCCTCAGCATCTCGTGCGCCGCGGGCTTCTTCTCCGGCGCCGGCATCGGCCCCCCATCCTCCTCCTCCTCCCCTTCAGGCGCCTCCAGCTTCCTCTCCAGCTCGCTGTCATGGCCCCTCGACGGCCTCGACCCATCAACGCGAGCACGGACGGGCCCATCATCCCAACAGTAGTCCGCCATGCACTTCCTGCACTGGGCCGTCATGTCCGCGACGGCGTCGTACGACCTGCTCACGAGCGCGCAGGCGACGCAGGCGGCCCAGGCCTCCTGGCTCTCCGGCAGTGGGTGCTGGGCCTCGGCCGTCGCGAGGAGGCTGTAGCCGTTCATGAGGAAGGGCCACGAGTCCTCCTTCGGGTAGACGCGGCGGAAGGTCGAGGCGTTGGACGGGTAGTCGTAGTAGCGGTTCGGGATGTAGACGAGGAGAGGCCACTGGCCAGGGAGGTAGTCCTCGGGGGATTTGTGGCAGCCGAAGAAGACGGTGCGGTTGTGAAGGCCTTGCTCGAGGAAGATCTCGGCCGTGGCAGGGGTCGGGGGGAAGGCGATCGAGGTGTTGGCGGCGTACTCGGCGGTGGAGATGATGGAGGATCCGTTGGGCCTGTTTTTACATATGTGAGAAAATAAACCCAAATCGCTTGCCTGCCATCTTGAGAAGGACTCTTACCAGCCACCCTCGTAGAAAGAAACGGTCGAATCCGTGGCAAAGATGACATCAACCTTACGGGCGGGCTGAAGGAAGGGCCAGATCGGGATATTCTGGCCGTCCTCCCCTCCGTCAACGAGGGAAACAGCCTTGACGTTGGCCGTGCGCTCGTCCACGTGCTCGAGGTGGTAGAACGGGTTCGGCAGAAGCGCGCCGTCCTGCTCCGCGTCCGTGATATAGCGGATCACGGCCGAGAGGAACTCGTGCCTTGTCGAGTTGTCCTTGTCCATGTCCTGGAGGGCCTGGTTGAAGACCGATGAGGAGATGCCGACGACGTAGCCAAAGTGGTCAAAGTTAACGGTGCAACGGCCCGTGGGGACGCCGGCGTTGACGGAGGTCCCGAGGTACTTTGTCTTAATGAAGGCGGAGATGGTAGGGGACCATGACCCGGTGTCGAAGACGCTGGACTCCCACTATCGGCGGAAACAGTAAAAAGTAAACATTAGGCACAAGGTACAGACACACGAGGCTGAGTCTCTTACGATGTTGGAAAACTCGTTTAAATCCTTCTGCCCGGGCAGCCTCTCGTTCCAAACAACGACCGGGAACGGCGTCTTGTAGGCCGCCATGTTCTCAAACTCGGCAAGGCCCGACATGGTGACGCCCTCGCCGTACCTGGTCTCGTTCGTGGTGTGGACGGACACGAGGCGGGCCCAGTAGTCGGTCAAGGTGGTTGGGTAGCCGGCCCGGGATTTGTGAGCAACGTCGCGAATGAACTCGACGT
Source organism: Irineochytrium annulatum (assembly GCA_027600665.1). Lineage (NCBI taxonomy): Eukaryota > Fungi > Chytridiomycota > Chytridiomycetes > Chytridiales > Chytridiaceae > Irineochytrium > Irineochytrium annulatum. The sequence continues at coordinate 6,632 of JADGJL010000182.1, read as the reverse complement.
AGACGCCAACATCGCTTAGCTCGTCCTTCCCGGCGGGCGTGAAGGTGTCGGTCTCAAGGTGCCAGACGTTGTCGTGGAGGAAGTCGATCGTAGGGAAGTTCGTCGTGTACATGGACCCGATGAGGAAGGAGCCGCCTTTAAAGAAGGAAGTTGGCGACTATTACAGGAACGCAAAAGATTTTCCTGCTTACCCGAGAGGCCGGAAATGTAGGTCGACAGCTGGAGGATACCGCCGGTTCCGGACTGACGAGATTCCGGAATACGATCGTCCATGGCGCGAATGACACCGCCACCGACAAGGAGAGCCCTGAATAGTATGTCAATTACAGTCATTCCACGTGTTACGAAGGTCGCCATAAATGAACCAAAAAAAAAAGGGACCTGCTGCCTCCACCGCTAAAGGTCACCGCGACCCTGGGGAGCTTCTTCTTGGCGACGTACGCGTCGACGTCAAAGTCCTCGAGGTTGACCCTCTCGAGGTAAGCCTTCCAAGAAGTCCGGACCTGCTCATCACGGTTCTCAACCCAGTCTTCCTCCTCGGTGGAAATTGATTGCTGTCGACACAAGGGAAATGTCACCATCAGTCAAAGGCAAGCCAGACATTGCAGCGCGCATGCACGCGTCCGTGACGAAAGCCAACGCGTCCCAATATTCCAAACTCACCGCGCCGAACGGAACGGGCCTGATGATCGGCTCGTCTTCAGGACATTTCACCCTCCTGGGGGTGTAGAGTGACTGATGGCCGAACCAAAAGTCCAGGTACTGCCCCACGAACAGCAAGGCGATGATCCCGACCGTCGCCAGGATCGTCCTGAACTAAAGAAAGATGAAGGTGAGGGAACCGACGTTAATGCATGCATCGCCCCGCCCTCAAGCCCTCTCCCCTGCCGATCGACCCTGCCACGCGGGCAGCACCGGATCATGGCGACCCCACCGTCGCTTGATCTCTCTCTGGGACCTGCCGAAGCAGAGGTAACTCACAGCGTGATGGGCGCCCTCCTTGGTCATGGTGCGAGGAGACGGTGGATGGGATGGGACAGGAATGAACCAACCCGAGACACGGTTGGCAAAGTGAGTTTGACCGCCCGTTTATTAATAACTTGGATAATACAAAAGGAGAAGAGATCTGCAAATAGAAGCTGCATTCACTATAAAGCTCACAGTTCTGGACCGAGCGGCTTCCTCAGCTCGCTCGCGCTGTTGTGGACGACGCCATTGTCGAGCGCGCAGTCCGTGCATCCAAACGCCGTCCGCGCCTGGGTCTTCAACACCGCGAAGGCGTGGTGGATGTAGCTCTCCGCATATTGATGGAGGAAGAGCAAGGCGACAGCCGCAACTATCGCCACGACTGTCCTAAACTGGATGCAGAAAAGGGTGTCAGTCACTGCTCTCCCGTCAAGAGCACGACGCAGAGGGACACGGCCACCAGCAGGGCGAACAGTCACATTCAACAGGCAGCGCGGAAGGGATTAGAAACCTACTGCTCGGTCCTGCATGGCGGGTATTGGGGATGACGGGATGACGGACCAGATGGGCGTGAAAGCAGTTTGACGATATGTGACCAACAGCTGAAACGATGGTGGCTTGGACGATGTGATCCGTGCATGACCAGGCTAGATTCAAATCGGGCATAGATTGCGCTCAAGATGAACAATCGCAGAACGAACGTGGAATCCCAGTTATTTCTTTTCAGGGTAAAGATAACGCGCTCTCATGAGAGCGCCATCAACCAACCCCAACACCACTTTCAGCAAATCGCCCCGACCGACGCCTGGGTGATAGAAGTAAGGACGGCCAGATATAGTGAAGAAAAAAAAAGTTGCGAATTATCAAACAGATGACCAGACCCTAGATTACGAGCAAAGAGAGAGAAGAGAAGTATTTTTTAAGAGATCCGGATAGAATTAAAAAACCAAGAGTGAAATTTGTAAATTGAAGACCACGAAGACAAGGAAAGAATGACCACCACGCAATCCCCCTCCCGCCCGCCAAAAATATGCAATAGCCCGTCCCACGCTTTTTTTACTCCTCCGCCTGGTAGCCCTGTTTTCTGATCTCCCCAAGCTTGTACCTCGCCTGCCCAAGCTCCTTCTCCAGCTCCAAGATCCGGACCTGCTGTTCCATCTCCTTGATCTTCATCTCATGCCTCCCCATCCTCCCAATCTCCTCCCTGGCCTCCCTCTCGGCCCCGAGCTTCGCCGCGTCCCTCGCCGCCTTCACGAGCAGCTTGCTCGCCTCCCTCACGGCCACGGCCGCCTGCTCGAGCGCATCCTGCCGCCGCGAGAACGGCACCGCCTTCACCCGCGACGCCGCGACGAGCTGGGTGGTCGACACGCCCACGTCCTGCGCCGCGACGATCAGCTGCTCGAGCGAGTGCGTGCCTTTCACCATCCCGTCGGCGCACTCGACCAGGAAGGTCGTCGCGACGGCCACGGCCTTGGCGGCCGACACGAGCCCCTCCGTCCACTTGTTGTTCTTCTTGTAGAACGCGGCCGCGGCCCCTCCCTGCCGACCGTGCTGGACGATCTCCTCCTGGCACGCCGTCGCGCACCGGATGAGCTGCTGGATCGCGTTCGTGAGCGCGACGGCGCTCTGCAGCACGGCCCCGTGGACGTCGAGGTTGATCCCGACGGGCGGGCTCGACAGGAGCTCCTGCAGCCGGCGCGCGGCCTCCTCGATCGCCCTCGCGGCGCTCTGCATCTCGCGCTCGACCGTGTCGCCGAGGTCGCCGCCCTGCGCCTCGAGCGTGGCCTGCGGCGCGATGCGGTCCATGAGCGGGACGAGGGAGAGGAGGCCGACGGTCGAGTCGCGGGTGAGGGCGTCGATGTGACCGGGGCGGCGGGATGGATCGACGGCCGCCATCGCGGCCGACTTGAGCTGGTCGAAGAAGACGCGGGCCGTGTGTGCGCCGGCCTTGGAGGTCGAGATGATCGCGTCGACGGTTTCGTCGTCCTTGGCGAGCCGGGTGACGCCCTTCGTGTTGTGGAGGAGCTGGGCGACCGAGTGAGCGAAGGCGTTGGCCGTGCTGATCGCGTCGGCCTGGTCTCCACCCTATTTTCACAAAGCATCATCAGCATGCTTGCTGCTTGAACGGTGACTTCTCCGACGACCGATGACCCTTACCTGAATCAACCGGACAAAGCTGGCCCCGACGTCGGCGCAGTGGTTCGTCGTCTTCTCCAGAAGCGTCTGGACGTACTCCGGCGATGCCGTCGTGTTTCCCTCGTGCGAAGGGCTCTCCAACTCGTAGACTGCCTCGTCGATCTTAATGATGCAGGATTGCAGGATGTTGTCCATCATCCTGTTCAAAAGCTCATTGTGCTCGGATTGAAGCCTGTTCAGCTGCGAAATGAGGGAGGCCTCCGTCTCTTGCTGAGTCTTCTGCAGCTGCGCAAGCGCCATCAAAGTCTGGTCGAGACCCTGTTGGAGGATGGTCGTCTCCTCGTTCTGCGCCTATAACAGCCAACGCGGTCAACAACAATCCCCATTCAAGAAAAAGACTCCGCATACCGAGCGCGCCCGCTGCACATCAGCCCCCGCGGCATCAAGTCTCCTCCTCAAATCCTCAATCATCTGCTCCTTCGCCCTCACGGCCTGCTCAAGGTCCGCCTTCTCGGCATTGAAACGGTTGATGACGGACGAGACCTCGGCGCCCTTGCTCCGCGACATGTCGACGAGCGAGTCCTTGGCATCGCTCACGTCCCGCCGGAGCCGGGCGAGCTCCTCGTCCGTTTGGGACCGAAGCCGGTCACCCTCGGACCGAAGGCGGTCGCGCTCAATCATCACGTCCGTCAACTCAGCGTGCTTTGCCTGTAATTCAAATATGCGTCAGCCAATCTTATCGTAACATCCGACCTTGGCACCATAAACACACCCGAAGATCGGCCCGCGCCTTCTCAAGATCCCTCCTGACATCGTCCGCCTGCTTTCCGCTGTTGTCCTTGATCTCCTTGAACTTGTTCAAGAGCTCCAAGTGCTCCTTCCTCAGCTGGGCGTATAACTTCGCCAACGCCTCATACTTCTGCTTCCACTGCGCCAACTCCTCCTGCAGACGTCGGATCGTGTCATCGTCCCGCGGCGCAAGGGAGAGCGTCTGGAGTTGCTGCTCCAGTGATCGAACCTTCTGGCCATACTGATCCAATAACATCTGGTCCTTCGCGTTCTGCTGCCTCATGCTCTCCATCAGCTGCTGCTGCGCCATGAGCTGCTGCTGCGTCATCATCTGCTGCTCGATGGCGGCCTGTTGCGCGTGCTGTGCCTGCAGCTGCCTCATCCGCTCCTCCTCGGCGCGGCGCTGCTGCTCCAACAAGGCCGACTGCCGCTGGAGCTCGAGCTGCCGTTGTTGCTCAAGCTGGCGTTGCTGCTCGAGCTGGCGCTGGAGGTCGGCCTGCTGCTGGCGCTGCTGAGCGAGAGCGTTCTCGCGGTTCTTCGCCTCGTTCCGGGCATTCTCGGCGCGGATTTGGGCCTCAAGCTGCAACGCGTTAGATCCACATCGCGGAAAATAATCTTTTGCATACCTCGGCTTGTTCTTTCACAACGTCAAATTCGGGCTCCCTAGAGATCGGCGGGGACGGCGGCCTCCTCGGCGGAAGGCTCGGCGTTTTCGCGAGGAAGTCCGGCGGGCTCTTCTCGAGCTTCGGGATGGTGACAAGGGAGGTGAGGTAGTTGATGCCGGAGCACTCGTAGTAAAACTTGAAGAGGGCGTAGTGGCACTGGTTGAAGCGCTCACGGAGGGGGCCGAGTACCTCGACGGAGCCGATGACTGGATTTTGCGAGCGCGTTAGTCTGGATGGTAATAGAAACGCTGAGGCTATGGAAAGCATACTTTGATGCATGGCAGACAGCATGCTGACGAGGAACTGGTAAATGCCGTGGCTTTCTTCGATTAGAGGCACGAGAGCCGAAATCCTGCACTCGTTCGGCGCGCCCGCACGGATGTTATTGAACACAACGGCCGAGAACGCATCGATCTTCTGAAGCAGGCCCAGAAGGTCGTTGATCGTCTCGAACCCCTCGTTCGGGTCTTCCACGCCCTTCAGCGTCACGTATTCCTCGTAGTCAAAGCTACCCGAGAACTCCGGGTGGAGGCGGTGGTAGTCGAGTTTGGCGGTCAGGAACTGGGTATAGGACTTGATCAGCTGGCCATACCCTTAAAGATGAAAAGAACGCGCGAATCAGCATTCCCAACTCCTATTTCACATAGATCGGCACCACAGTACCTCGGTTGGATCCCATCTGCCTCCCCAAATTCTCAATCCAGCTGTGGTCATAACTGATCTCCTTCAACGCCATCGGGTGCCCCTGGTTGATGACCTTGTGGATCGTGATAAGGGCCTTGAACGTCACGACCTCGTCCCCGAGCATCGGGTACGACCGCAGCCCCAGCCATATGCTCCCTGGTCCTTTCACGTCCCATGTGTAGACGATGCACGATCGAACGTGCTTCTGCTTCGGCGCAGACTCGTCCGAGGTCAGGGCCTTCTTGATGTGAGTCGCGAGCTCCTCGTCCAGCTTCTCCGTCTGGACGTGGGAGGCCCTGACGGATGGAGGCGAGCCGCGATCCCGGTAGCCCCCACCTCCGCGGCTCTCGTAGGCCGATCCAGGATAATCCCTCGAGTAGGACATTGGGCGAACGGGAGGTGGGCGATCGTCCAGTGGTTGGGGGGGGATGAGGGGGCCGCGGTGGACGAGGTACCGTGCTGTGCAAGTGTTGAAATTCGCACCAGGCGAGATCGCGGCGAGAGTGATTGGAGCCTTGCAGGCAGACCACTTCCTCGACTCTCTCCCGGCGTTTTGACCGCGGCCCCCTCGACAGCGAGAGCGACGGAATGGCCGGGTCGACAAACGGTCGCTCGTGCACGGTGCTCTACTTTGCATCCGCGCGGGATGCCGCTGGCGTCGCCCAGGACGCCGTGGCTCTGGACGACGTGGCTACGGCCGCATCGAGTGGATCGGATGCATCTGTAAAGCCGGCAAGAGGTGTTTGCACCGTCCTCTCTTTCCTCACTAACAAGAGCATGCTAGTGACATTACGATCCCTCATCGCGCATGTTGTGTCAAAGCACGCGGGCCTGGCGTCGGTGCTAAAGACGGCGATGGTTGCCGTGAACATGGACTACGTAGACCGGGAGCTGTGGATTCCGTTGGCTGATTTACTGGTCGCGGTCGACCAGCCAGACCTAGATGTTAAGGCTGGAGACGAAATCGCCATCATCCCGCCCGTGAGCGGAGGTTGAGGGCTGCTGCGAAGACCGAAGATTTATTATGGGTGCCTCGCCTGCGAAGGCCTGCGGACACGTTCGGTGGTTCCGTCACCACCATGTTTTATTTGCGTCCTGGAATAAACTCGATAACACGGAAAACGGGGCGTGTGGATTGGGTTCTTCATGATGGGACTCGCCCAACATCAAATATCATTCATGTCAATTTGATAATTATCAATTGCAATAGAGTTTGTAGGTCAAGCGTGGGGCGAAGAAGCGGCGCGATTCTGTTCTGTTCTTGGCTCGCAGTGGCTCACGGACCATCCTTGAATCTAAAACGCTCCGCCTCGCCTTCCCTCTGATCCGACTCGCCCGATTCCAACCACCCACCCCGTCCCCGTCCCCCGACCACGACCCCCGCTGCCCTGC
>JADGJL010000181.1:0-34589 GCA_027600665.1 Irineochytrium annulatum | reverse complement strand
GTGTCCGACCGTGATCGCGGGAGGGGCGGTCCGCAGGATGTTCGCATGGCCGCCGACGGCTGGTCGACAGTCGGGCCGGAGAAGAGCCGTCCGCAGCAGTCCCGGCAAGTCGACGACAGCCTCTCGAAATTCGGAAAGGTTGATCTTGGGAAGAAGGCCGGCCCGTTCCACCTAGGCCCTCCCGGCGGTGCTACCTGGGGCGGCGGCGCAGGTGCTGCCAAGGAGGAGGAGAAGACAAAGGCTCCGGTGAATATGTTTAGGTAAATTTTGTGAATTTCTTAAAGTACTTCGATGATTTCAGGTCCCTTGTGATTAATAATATCGTTTAGTGTCCTCGAGAACACCGAGCGTAAGAAGTCGGTGGACAACGGTCGTGCGTCGCCTACACCGGAGACTACCCCGGATACACCGGCGCCGGGCCCCGTGAAGTTGACGAAAGCTTCAGCGGAGAAGAAGATGGATGGTGCGGTTGCCGAATGGTTCAACCTCTTCGACGTGAATGAGTTTGAGCTCACGCATAAGGAGTTGAACGGGCATGAGTACGATCAGGAGTTTATATCCAAGGTCTACAATGCCGCTTTGGAGAAGAAGCCGGACGCGGTTGAGAAGACGGGCGACCTCATCGTCTTCATGCTCCAAAACGGGAACTTTTTGGAAGCGGATGTGAAGGAGAGGTGAGGCTGACTGGTTACTTACGCTTCGATTAGTGGTATTAACTTCTATGTCAGCTTAACACAGCTGGTATCGGCCTTGGACGACATTTCGCTTGATATCCCGGGAGCTTACCCATTCACCGGCGTGTTCATTGGGCGGCTCATGTTCAACGACTCGGCGACCTTCTCATGGAGCTGGGCACTTACCCTTTTGGAACCCATTATTGCGTCCAAGTCGCGGAACCCCCCGGCCGTCGATGTCCTTGCATCCATGATTAAGACCGTCGTGACGTCCGACGGCGAGGAGGCAGCTGTGTCGATGATCGGCGACCAGGACCTCAAGCTGTTTTGGCCGGAGGGACGGCGGGAGGAGGAGGAGTTGAAGACATGGGCTGAGAAGAAGGGGCTTCTTCGCGTGATAGAAGCGTCAGTTGCTGCTTAAACGAAGGTGTAAATCTGGCTCTTTTGTTATGCGATGATTGTCGTCTATTTTATTTTTGTGCTTATTGAATCCTATATTCACCTTCGTTGTAGAAGTAAATATAACCTCGGCTGCACCTTATTTCGAAGAGCTATGCAGCCTTGCAATACAGAATATGATTGCCGTTTGTTTGTTTAAACGCGGGGAGATTTTTAGAGATGTTTAGTACTAACATTGAACGACTAAAATGATGAATGACGAGGTGGACCTGATTGTCAGAAACGGATGGACCAGGTACGATGAGGTTGGCCAGCCGAGGTCCGTCGGATTGATGGAACGAGAGTAACGTGCAAGACGCGAGGATGGGCCGTGCAGGAGAGAACTAGTGCAGATGCTGGAGGTTGGGGGGAGGCCGTAGTAGTTTGTTCTCAGTAAATGTAACAGTAATTCGGGATCTAGATTTATCTCCTGCAATACCCGCGTGCAGCAAGCCGCCCCGGCGAAGTCGCAACTCGCTGGAGGTGTGGTGACCTATTTCGCTGGCCGCGTAAATCAGGCTGAATCGTCGAATTGGCAGTCGCCGATTGAAGAACTTTAGAACTAACGGTGTGTTCCGTCAGAGTGGTAATGATGAAGCCTTTTTAACACAACGTGAAAGAAGCAACGGGGTGTAGCAATCAGACATTCATATGTAGTGTCGGCTGCCTTTCACTGCAAATTGGTCATCAAGGTCGCTGGTCCTAAAGGAAACTAGTGCCGATTGAGATACAATTGTGGTGAACAGTTCCTAACCATTCCGGAATCACTTTAATCGCCTTAAGAAATCAACGATCTTGTGGGTGCGCGATCATCATCGCACCAAACGGCGCGAACCTTCAACTACGTGCACAGAGTACTCGCGGACGCGATCACCGAGACAGACATCAAAGCCTACGAGAAAGCGTCGGCGCTGATCTAATCACACGAAATATCAAGTCTCGCCGCGAGTGCGCCGATAATAATGATTCGACATTTACACATACGAGGATCATGCGTTATCTTGGGGTCGGGGTCGCCATCATGTCGCTGGGATACGATACGCGAAGTCTCGCGCCAGGGCTACTGACCTGACCGTGAACTTCTTGTGGTCTTTGGCGCACATGATGGGTTTGCTTTTGCTGTGCGGGGCGATCGAGTTGCTTGCGATTGGAGGGGCACACGTCGGCGATGTGGGCAGGGTGGACCTGTCGGTGGCTTGGGGGGCTTACAGGCGGAAGGTCCTGTATCGTGGGCACCAGCAGTGGCCGTTAGCATCGCGCAAGCGTTGCCGACATGTGGTGTGGAACTACAAATTGCGTCTTCAGACATCAACGAGTGCTGTGATGCCTGATGCCTTTAACGTTGGAAAACTCAGACTTCGTTGCGGCGAGCTGATTCACGGAGGACGGGACACATTTCGCAAGTTTATCGCCGGACGGTCGCGAACAAACCGTTGATGTCGCTGAATACACCTCAAGTAGCGCGGAGGTGTTGAGCAACTCCATCAAGGTTTCGTCACCAGCCCTCCAACTGGCAGAATCTGCCCTGACAACGAAATTATGGTGCCTAGCACCGACGGCCAACTCCTAAGCGCCATTCTATCCTGCGATTTGTTTGCAATCGTCACCAGGTCGACGCTACGTGAGGTTGGAGGCTGTTGGATAACACTGAAGGATATGAGCTACAGTGCATCCTCTCGTGCTGGCGGAGGCATGCTGGCTCAGTTGCGGACATATATATCTGGTACCGGCTGCAAGGAAACTCTTAACGCGCTTTTCGCGCTTATGTACGGCTTCCTTCAGCCTAGACCGCCAGCTTTCCGTCTACCAAGGCTCGCGTTGAACGCAGTGAGCTGTATCTCTCGCCACGCGTTTGTTGACGACGAGTCGTGCTCTGGTGTTAAGACGGTCACGTACAGTTAACGGAAGAAGCAATAGTACTCAGCAATGGAAGTGCGCGTTCATTTGGTTGATGATCTATGGCCCTATACGCACCTGCGGAAGTTACTTGCTCCGCAATGTGTTCCTACCAGGACGAGGGAGCTATTACGACGTTTCTCTTGTTGAAGTCGAGAAGCATAATACCTGAATGTCCTGATGATGATAATGATTGATGAAGAACACGGTCGAAGACATTGTCAAAGTCCTGCTGCACTTCTCATAGATTTTACGAGTTCCATAAATACAAGTATATATTCACTTTCATTTCGTTCGCGTCCGCAAATCTACAAAGACCCAAGCATCCCGGTAGTTGCTCCAATGAACGGAGAACGAAACTAACAATCCGAGATACATTATTAAGTTGAACTAGTGGTCGCGTCCAGCGTCGCGTTTCTAAACCCCACCACCCCCTGTGCCAGCCGGGCACCGGCGTTCCCCACAGGCTGGCTCACGCAGTCGTCGGGGTTCGCGTGAATTATCATTGCTCGTCCTACCGCAAACTTTGGCGCCGCGAACTTGCTCAGTGAGATGGTAGTCGTCTTGATCGTCAACGCGACCTCGCCGTTCTCATCCGTCTCAAAGTTGCCCAGGTCGCCGTTGTGGATATCGTCGGGGTCCTCCATAGAAGGGCACCCGTGGGACTTGTTATCGGGGTTGAAGTGCGGGCCGGCGGCCTCGGCCTTGACGTGGTCTGTGACGTCCCCAAAGGCGTGTAGGTGGAGGCCGTGCTTGGAGTTAGGCGCGAGACCGTGGAACGCGATGGTGATCTCGACAGGTGAGGATTCATCATGTTGGACGAAGACGGCCTGGCCCTCGGCGGTGGAGTTAGCCGTCGGCAGGAGAACAGCGATGGCGTGGACGGGTATGCCGGCGTCCTCAAGCGCGCTGGAGCCTGAGGGGACGGAAGGTATCACTGTTGCATTGCGGAACCCGATGACGCCCTGGGCGATGCGACCGCCCGAGTTGCCGGTCGGCTGTGTCACGCAGTCGTCGGCGGCGGCGTGGAGAACGATGCCGCGGCCGATGGCGGCGACGACGGACGAGCGGAACATCAGGTCCACGCCAGTCATCTTGCTCTCAAAGACCTTGTGCGCGTATCCATCGTCGTCGGCGACAATGTTGCCGAGATCGCCCGCGTGTGTGTCGCTCGTGCGGACGCCGTTGAGGCCGGGGCAGGCGTGAGTTTTGTTCAACGGGTTGAAGTGGGCTCCCATATGGGTGCCAGCTGCGCGGTCGGAGATGTCGCCGAACTCGTGGATGTGGATTCCGTGCGTGGACTGGGCCGCGAGGCCGGTCGCGTCTACGGTGACGGTGACTTCGTTGTCGCGCTGCTCGATAAGGACCGTGGCAGTAGCCGTGTTATCGCCGGTCGGGGTCAGGAACGCGACGGCTGAGATCACTTGGTCGGACTGCGGCAGCGAGTCGCGCGCCATCCATGCCGGGGCCGCGCTGGCGGCAGCGGCCAGGAGGCCGATTGCGATGGCGGACGCGAGGGTAACCATTTGCTGGTGGAGGAAGCCAGGCTTGAACAACGTACGGGTCAATTTATTTTAAGCGGAGTTAAAATACAGCTCAGAACATCTGGGCAGATAGAAATGCAACAATGAAAATGGTGTTCCGACCCGTTTGCGAAGAAAAAGGCCGTCGCTACATGATAGCCTCCACGAGCCGAAGCGTCTGCCAAAGCTCCTCAATTTCCCCATTCTCGCAGTCGAAGTCGAGGAAGAAGTCCAGCGCACGAGAACAAGCCAGGTCCCGCTCGGCCTGGCGCGGAGTCACGACAGGCGGGATCGCATCACCCTTGACCAAGCAGTCGGAAACGATGCGGCCTGGAAGAGGCGACACGGTGGAAGTAAGAATGCATATCGACGAAAGGAAATGGAACCGCGTTCGAGGACGTGAGGGGGGATTCCGGCCAGCTTCGCGCAGTAGATGCCCAAGGACGTCCCAGCCCGGCCAGCCTTAATTCTGCGGGGCAAAAGAAAATGTTAGATTTGCTAATCGTTTACGTTGGAGGAAAAAGTTGAAAAACCTGTAAAGAAACGTAACAGGTCCTGACCCCTGCGCCTCTTCCTCGTCGTCAGCGCGGATAAAATCCATTGTGAAGCAGCCGATGTATGGGCTCGGCTCGAGCAGATTAAACGAGAAAAGCTCTGAAATATTGTTAATCACTAAAGGCCTCCACACATCCACCATGGAAGTGCGTAGTCGCGATAGTCTTCGGGCATTCATCTCCGCGCTCTGTCAACGACTCCAGAACGGCGCAGAATAATCCGACACCGTCTATATAGACAATATAGCGGAGAAAATGTACGGAAAAAAACCTGAAGAGAGAGTTCCCTTGCCGTATTCATCTTCCAAAGCAGATTAACCAGGTACCGCATAAACATGAATACCGATTAAAATGAGAGATCGCGACGTGGCGCTCCGGAGCGCGATTGAGACTTGTTGAGTATCGATCATGAAGGTACTTTGAATCTGAAGTAATGTAAGCAATATGAGCATTGCAAAGTGCCGAACTGTCAGCACGTACCTTTGAAACAGACTCGAGCGTTTGCACTCGTGTAAGAATCTTATCCGTCAGTCCAATGTTCGCTTTATCCGCCGGCACAAAGCTCCCGACGTGTGCCAAGTACACGATAAGGCCAACCTATGCACCGTTAAGTTGATATTCACCGCAGCAAGGCATGCCTGCTTAAGATAAACCTGGGAACAGAAACACGATATGTAGTAAGCGGAGGCTATCCAAGAAACTTCGTACGCTCTTCCCGCATGAGTTCGGACCGGTGAGCAGCAGTATCCGCATCTTCGCCAGTTCGTCGTTGTCATCGCTCGGCGCGTTACCAGCCAAAAATTTTGTGGGGTTTGAGATGAAGGTATCGGAGGTGAGCTCGACCAGTGGGTGACGGCCGCCAACGATCTCGAGCGAGTCGTCACAAACCATCGTCGGCCGCACGTACTTGAATCGATGGGCGGCCTCCGCAAGGGCGACCACGCTACTCACTTATAAGTATGTCATCGGAAGTTGCAACCTGCCAATCTAATTCCGCGCAGGCGCTGGCGGACGAAGTGATGGTCTCAGTGTAAGACAGAACTGTCTCTCGAAGCTTTTGCATAATTTCGATTTCGCGGTCGACGATCATAGAGTGAATGTCGCCGATAGTTTGATCCATCTATGAATATCAGCTTCGACAGGATAAAGTCGCAAACGTTGTAGGTTTGATCGTTCTTGAAGAACACCGTCTTGCTGGTGCAGAACTGAAAGTTGAATCCGGGGATCATAAAGTCTTCTTGTCTTCATCCGTTTAGCTCCAAAGAAAAAAACGAATTGATAGTTTACTCCGTCATATCATCTCGGAGCGGTATGGTGATCAAGAAACCGAGCTGCGGGAAGTAAATGACGTTTAGGCTCCGAGAGAACTCGGAGGGAATTGACTTCGCGATCTCTCTCGCGGCATGCGACTTCGTTACGATAAGGCCACGTCTGGCATATTCGCGACAAACCAGCAAATCGTCTAGGCCTTCGTATGTCCGTTTCTGCTCGTCCAAATCGCCATCGACGTCGGGCTTCACAACGAAGCGATTCTCGGCAATGGACTCATCGAAGTCAATCTAAAGGTGTTCAAACCAGCTGCTGAAATAATAAAGGGCTTACCACATTGTTGATGTACGACCCGACTTCACGCAATTCACGCGGCGGCAGCAGTTCCTTGATCTGCATAAACGCGTCACAACAGAAAAAACTCAAATGAGGACCTTATCAAAGATAGGGACACCTTTAGAGTCCTCCACCGCGGCTCGTATCTTCAAAGCGTAATAGGAAAACTAACGTAAGAAGCATCTGTTTTCATTTCGGTACCTTCAACAAAGCTTGCCACTCGAGAACGGAGACGTTCCTCTTCAGTCTCATAATGATCCGCTGTGAAAAACTAATGTTCGGCCATACTGCGCTGGAAGAAACGGGAGGATACAAACCGGGACGTTTTTGATATTGGCAAGGCAAGCTCGTATCTCCGCCACGCGTCCTTGGTTCTCTGCCTTCAGTAATGCTGCAATACTGTCGTGCCGGAACTTTAAAACGGTCATGTCCAGCGTCGGGCGAAGAAACCAATTCCTAAGAAGAGAGCTGCCAATCGGCGTCTTCGTCATGTTCAACATCCCAAATACCGACGGCCCCTGGAAAGTTAATAAGGCATATACATATATCTGCCATCGACAAACCTCTCTGCTCCGACTGCTGTTTGCGCTCGGGTGAGACTCGTCTTGAAAAATTCTCAGCGACCTGCGGAGACTTTAGATTCTCAGCCTGTATCATCCGCTTACAAAAGAGCGTCCTGGTTCATAAACATGGTGCTTTTCCTAAAGATGTCATCAGCAGCTATAAGCAATGGACGTCGTACAGGTTAAATTGCTCCACAGCCCGGATCTCGAGGTCATTTGCCTCCGACTTTATCTCTCCAATAAGCCTGGCTTGAGATACATAGGCAATGAGCGATCCCGCAGCTCCGACCTGCCGTGCTTCTTCGTTAGCCAAAATTCCATCCAGCTTAATCACCATGTTGACGCTCTCTAGCGATACAATACTTTCGATGTAAAGCGCCATTGTCGTCTTTTCGCTAATATCGGCACCACCCTCCACCTCGACACGCGCTTCGCCCTTCTCGAGAAGCTGGTTTGAGAGAAGCCTTGCCCGCGCGTTTTTGTAGATAAACTCTGTTGACGGCCTGATCACGATCGACGGGGCGATAGGAACTATACTCGCATCAATCGCTGCAAATCATCAGAAAGCAAATGAAGTCAACGAAGGCAATGGTCCAAAAACGCCTACAGCAGGCTTTGACGAAATTCGCGTAGTCCTCGTCAGCCCTTGAGCTTAAAACAACAACAGACGGCTGAACCTGATAAATTAACAGGCGGGTGACTTCGAACAGGCCCCTCTCCTCGGGAACGTCCTCGTGGAGATAGAGTGTGGACGAGTCGACGGCAAAGTGCGCGGCACCGATGTAGCCCTTTCCCAATGACAGGCAGAGGATAAATTGCTGCGCGGGGCAGGTTAAGCACCAGCCGACGAAATAGTGATATGCCCACCTTGTCACCGAAGACTTCGTCTTCCTCGTCCTCCTCACCGTCCATGTCCTTCATGGCCTTCAAAGCCGGCCTCTCATCCTCCTCATGCAAACCTTCCCGTTCCGACTCCAGGGCAGAGGAATGCGACGACGCTCGCGGCGACCTTGATTCGCCCGAAGAAAGCCTGCACGACCTTGACGCCACCGTTGACGGTCTCGTCAAGTCCGATTTCGACCTGGACGACTTAGCTTTGCCGGTCCACGGCCGGGAGCGGGAACTGGGCGACGTTGCGGCGCGCTGAGCGGCGTGGCGGAGAATCTCCTGCTCCTCCTCCTCGACCTCAGAGTCACTGTTGGAGATCAGCTTGCGGGGCCGCTTCTTAGGGGTCGCGTCAGCCGGAACAGTCTGAAGAGTGTTTGGGCGCTCAGCGTCCACGCGGGAGGAGACGGATGGAGCAGCACTGAAGGATCGGGATGCGGAAGGAGGGCGATGGTCGGCGCGGCTGGCGGACGGCCTGACCGCCGAACCGTCGAAGGCGCTGTCGACAATCATCAGCTCCTCTTCGGCCATGTTTGTACGAGAGTCGCGTTTTACCACGACCACTCGTGAAAAATTAGCAGAAAACTGGAAAGTTGCAGATTATCAAATAGCCAATCACATTTTAAAAACGCATTTACAGAAGTGAGAGCCCTGTAGATCGCCTTTTGCAAACTCAGGCAGGCCCACTAACGTGCCAACGTCCGAGAATGCGGCAAGTCCTTATGACAAGGAAGCCCAGCTCTTGCAAGTGCGCACATCATGACGACGTCCGAAGCTCGATATCCCCTCATGCCTCGCGTATCCGACCGTCGACACTTGCTCGATGTCTTGGAGATGGCCGTGCTGTCCGCATCAGCCACCAAATGCAGCAAGAGAGGCTTCTCAATGATGACGAGGCCGACGCGCGTTGGTTCGCCCTGTAACCCAAGTCGCGACTAGCCGCTACCTGGAGGTGCCCACGTACGAAAATCAGCCAACGGTCGCAGCCCACGCCTTCCCGAGGTACATGGAGAGGGCATTCCACAATGAGTTCTGGGTGCAAAAGGACAGCTTTAGAAAGCTTCACCACCTCATCAAACACATCGCCGTTTGTTTTAATCTCGGGGAAGGAAGCAGCAGACGCGTGGATGGGCAACTGCTGGTCCTCAACTGATTGGGGGCGTACGGCAACGGGAAGAGCTACAATTCTTGAACACGACCAGCTCCGGTGTCAACTTCACCGAGCGCGTATTCACGGCTAACTTGCAGACGTTGATTACCGTTCTCCAAGGAGGGCGCCACCTGATATTAAGTCCTCCTTGTTGCGTTGATGTGGACCTGGTAATATCCTCGTGAAAAAGCTGGTGAGGAACAGCATTGTGGGTTCTGGGACGGATTTCTTTACCTGAGTAGCCACCTGAGAAAACCTTTGTGGTGTACCGGCGCCCGGAAAGAAATTCCGAGCTGTTGTTGCACGCCATCATCTTGTCAACAGGCTGGTGATCTGTGACGAACACAGGTCCTTGAAAATAGATCCTTACGTAGACAAAGGTATTTACTTACTCTTTGTTGAATGAGGCTAACTTTGCGTCGAAAGTCCAAAATGTGAGGGAAGTAAGGAAACTGGATCGGACTCAGGGTCCGAAGATCCACAGCATGCTCTGTTGCGAAGACAGAAGCACCGGGATGTATGGCTGCTATTAACACTAAGAGGATCTCCTTGTCGAGATCGAAAAACGTCCGGTTAGAGATACTTAGTGGCTAGGTTTTAAGCGCGAAACGGGCGATTGGAGCTGTAAACCGCGCGTCTTCGAAATTGTTCAATACGAAGATACCAGAACAAAGTACCAAGCGAATTAAAACAAATGTATTTCACATTCACAAGGCGACAACGTAATTCTAGCAACGTCGTCAATGGCCTGCCATCAAGACAATTCCCCATTAATCTACAGGAGAATTCCCGTGTGTTGGACCACAGGCACGCCTCATCACTACACGACCCGATGTGTTGCAGCACTTTGTAAACGCAATATCATGCGATACATTCTTATCTTCACGCAAATACCAAGGCTTTTACCGCACTTGCGGGGTTTGTAGCTTCGGCTGAAAGCACGCAAAACGATTGAATGGGTTTTGTGTGTGTTGTTGACACAACACTTGCTCTTCCAACGGTACCTCGGTTGGCGTCTGCGCATGTCTGCACTTTGACCTTTTGACGTACGTTAACAACCCGTCATTCTGGAAGCCAGGCCCCCGCGACCCTCAAGAATGCGGACGACGGCCTTGCTCGCCCTCGGTCTCCTGGTACCGTACGTGGTGGCCGTGACTCCCATCTCGGGCTCAGATTGGCTGGGGGTTGAGTTCGACTTCGAACCTACTCCACGGGAGCGATGGTTCGATCGCCAGGACCAGGCGCTCGAGTTCCTGAACCACTACACTGCCAAGGGGGGGGACATGAGCAAGGACCTGGGGTGGTGGGCGGACTGGGACGCATTGATGCGGGAGGGGAGCGTTTTTCGAACTTCGAGTACAGAGGACGATGAGGAGGAGGGTGACGAGGACGAGGACGAGGACGAAGGATATATGAACGAGGTTCGGAAAGACGATGACGACGACGATGACGAGCACGCCCCGCCCGCGCTCGGGAGGTCGCTGGTTCGCCGGGATTGCACAAACAACAGCACGTCGCAGGACGGCGTGCCCAAGTGCACGTGGAGTCAGGTCCTGGAGGCCTGCACGCCCATCGTCGGTTAGTAAAACACGCAATATGCGCGTTCAGGAGATCCTTTAACTATGTTTGCCCACTCAGGCCCGACTCTTAACTGCACCCGGCCCCTGACTTACGATTTCAATTCAACCGCGAACGCCGTTAACTCCATCGTCACCACCGCCGGCTGCGTCTGCGACTCGGTGTACGGCTCTGACGCGACGCTCAGCAAGCAGGCAGAGAAATGCATCCACGCAGTCCTCGGGGTCTCATACCAGGACCTTCAGGCCGTCTACTCCATCGTCGAGCTCATGTTCGGATCCATACCCTTGCTCGACACGAACGTGGGCACGATCGTGGGGAAGCTGGGGCACATCCAGGACATGTGCGGGATCCTAAGCAGTGCGGAGAATGACGACCCGCCCGAGACGTTGCTGGTGCAGTTCCCGGCGGATGAGGATAGGGTGGATGTGGAGGTCGTGAGCGTGACCACGCACAAAGCCACGAAGACGACGACGAGCACCGCGGCTGCGACGACGAATCATAAGCCGAAGCGGCCGCTCAAGTACTCGCCGAAAGTCATCAGGGCGGCCGCGCTCGTAATTAACAGCATGGACCTCAAGGTGGAGGTCGTCGGCGAGCCCGACTTCCTTCCGTCCTTGTTGTCGACAACTTCCTCGGCCGACCGCACCTCAAGCCAATTGATGATGGTCTTCGCACTATCGGCGTCCATGTCCCTTTTGCTTCTCTGAGGAGCATACTCGCATTCACTTTCTTCTCCCTGGCCCGTAGCTGTACTTGCTTCCCGCTTTCGGGCGTCGCGCACCTCTTTCATATATCTTGCGAGCCTGTTTATTTGCTATCGATTTTACGGACTCTTCCCTTCCCTTTTACTTCTCCGTTACCCTCACTTCGTTTAATTTCTCTTATTTACCCTTTTCCATCACCGTAATGTCTCGCCGTGCAATCCCGTACTCACTCCATCCGTTCTGACCGCTCGTGCATCTTGTACTTACCACTTCTTCCCCATATTTAGCTTTTTTCATCGAATTGTTTTACTATTAAGTCTTGGGACTTCCCGTGCTGCAGGCCCACTTGCTTTTCTCGTTCATTTTTATTTGGCTTGATTATATGCGCCAGCTCGTAGTTGCCACTCCAGGAGTCAAAACCACGCATCACTTTAACATTGCTTGGTTTGCTCATATCCTTTTCTGCATCTTTGCTGTACGTGCCTTCCCATACGTTCGAATCCCGTGTGGAAATACTCCAAGGAAACACAGTTCTACATCCATACCATCATTCTCCCAACAGCCACACGCCGAAGAACCAACGATCTCTAAAAGCAATACATTCTTTGTATGCTGATTGGTGCCGCCATGAGGACCCTTGACCCATTGATGCGAATATCACGTCTGGGGCGGCGTCCGGGTCGAAGGTCGCCGTGGACGGGGCAGGTGACGCTGGGGTGGAGGGGGAGTTTCTCAGAAAGCTGCATCCGCTTAATCGGCTTCACTAGCACTCCGCTTGACTGGTGGCCTTCACCTCAACTATCACGCTCGCTTTCTCTCGTCGTGTCGGCGTCCCTCGCCTACGCCGGCCTTGGATAGTCAGATGAAAATAAAGGAGAGCGACCACCTAGGTGAACCGGACCATCAACATGGCATCTTCGCCGAGTGCGACTGCTTGGCCCGCTGCTAAGCTGGGGGCCTGGACATTCTTTAAGTCGGGCCACGAAACCTGCAGGCTCTACAGCAACTACACCAACCCTGTAGGACATGAAGAATTCGACCAACATCGCGAAGCTGCAGATGACGAACAACCTCAGGCAGAGTCCACCATCCCGCAGTGCACGGTCGACGGGATCCGGGCAGCGCGCCAGGCCTGGACTGTTTCTCCTGGTCGTTGTGGTCAAGCCTGGGATGGCGCAATCTATTAAAACGAATCTATCTTCAGGTGCATTCCTATAAGACTTTGGTTGTTCTTCCTATTATTCTGTTGACTGGGCTTGTCACTTGTGTCTCTTGCAACATCGTTGTCTGTACGCATTTTTCCTATGTCTGCTGCTCCGTCTGCATAGCCTCCGAAAGTTACGCCTGAAGAGGGATACTTGTAACCCGTATATTAACTTGCGAGCTACTCTCGAGACGGGCTGTCGCTACTTGAGGCAGTCTACGTTGATATTAGCCACGCAAGTGGCGAACACATTGCGTTCGAACATCCATACGAATGGACATTCAATGTAACATAATCCGCTATATAATCTTGGACGAAAGAAGACGCCGGCGTTGGCTGACGCGGTCGCTACTTGATGCGCGCATACGCCAACAATGGCAGTCAACGTCACTTCGAATAACCACTAGCTGGTGAATGTTTCGGCAACAAAAGTGATGGACGTTGTAGTCAAAATCTACTTGAAGAAAATGTTTAGGCCGCAATACTTTCTCTTCTCCCATGTTTAAGTGTCTCGGATGCATCGTTGGAGGACGATGAGTCGGGTGACGGCTGGCCATCGAGATGGAGGAGCGTGCAGGGAAAGTCGGAGATGTTTATCTTACAATTAAGCCGAGAAGGGTTTAATATATCACAATATTTTAAATTCGAAAAGTAAGTACTCCGTAGTTCCCGCTTAGTGGACTTCTCAACGGATGTCACCAAAAGACAGAACGGCTTATTTTTAAGGTGTACATTCCGGCACTAATCAAACGATTAGGAGTAGCTATTGTCATCAAAGATCAAGTACTCACGAAAGAATCAACCAAACACAAAATAAATATGTTGCAGTTGCAAGAGTAATAAATTATAGATACGATATCTCCAAAAAAAGTGCCATTTAGTTGCCCCTCAACCCCTCATAGATTTAACAACTGCGGGCCATAACACAAACTCTATTATCAGGGCCGAAACCAAAACCCGAGCCCTGCAATTCACTTCGCCACCACCTCGCTCTCATCGGTCCGCATGGTCTCATCGTCCGAGTCCCCGTCATCGTCGCCGTGCACCCACACCGCACTAACGCGACGACCACCGCCAACAGACCCACCGTCCTCGCCCGCGCCTTTAAACGCCTCAAGCGCCATCATCATTTGCTCCAACGTCCTAATCTGATCCCTCCACCGCTCCTCCCTCACAAACTCGGGGATGACGACACCGTCCGCACTCGGCGACCCCAGCTCCGTCGCCAATTCGCTCCATGCGGAGCCGTCATTCGAGGTGCCGCGTGAGTCGGCCCGACCGGGGAAAAGGGCCCGCTTCGACGGCGCCGCCGCGCTCGGTTGGCACTCGGACATGTCGCTGAGCGCCCCGGGCGACATGCTCTGCGCTGCGTCGTCGTCGGTGGCCGCTATGTCCGCGCCCTCGGCGGCAGGCGCGTAGGCGGGCGTAGCATCAGGCGTTGTGACGCACCGTAGGGGGCTGCCATCGACGTGAAGCTGCACGAGGTCCGTAGCGGCGCCTTTCGGAACGAGCATCGTCGGCAACCGGACGAAACAATCCGACCGTGGTGCTGGTTCTGGCGTCAGCATTTGCGATTCAAGCGAGCTGTCAAATGTCGACAGGTCCTCGTTCCGTACATTCCGAACCGCTGGCGGTTCCAGCGCTGGCATCTTCGAACTCAACGTAGTATCCGATGCCCGCGCACCCTGGTCCCGGGGTGGCGTCGGGGGCCTGGAGAGACTCGGCATTGGTGGTGTTAACGACCTCTCTCCCAGTGTGCCGAGTAATTCGACGCCGATTGAGGTGCCACCTTCCCCACCCCTAAAGCTAGCCCCAAGGACCCTACTCATGTGCCGGCCCAGCCCCACCTCCTCCATCACAGCCTCAACCGCCTCGCCTGTCGAGTCCGTGGACGCTCTCCAAGCGTCGTAAATCCTGTCGCGCATCGACCGCAACCCGCCCTTCAAAGGCTCCTCAATCGGATTCGGAAACAACACCGCGTCCCGCGCTCGCGCCTTCACATCCGCAACGACGGCAGAAGTGGGATCAGACAACGCCGAGATGGGCCGAGCGGCCCCTGCCAACGGCACCATTACCGTCCACGGTTCCGACCTCCTCCTGTCCCGCAAATCCATCAGCTCCACCCCCGCTGCGCGGCACACTGGACTCCGCGGCGGCGCTGCGTCCTGCGCCGCGCCTTCCGACGTGGGCTTCCAACCCCCATGAAATTTCAGGCCGAGGATTGATGTCCTCCGCAAAGTAGGCGATGCGGGCGGACCCGCCTGCCGGCTCCTCCGGATTGGGCTGGGTGACGTGGCCCCTCTCCCGTTGCGCGAGACTGGCGCCGAGGAGGATTCTTTAACAAACCGAGCGCCATTAATGTCTGCTGGGTCTGACGGCGGACGAGCGGGTGACAAAGACCGCCGGGTTATAATTGGTGACATTGTTTTCCTCCGATTGGCAACCATCCAATGGGGAAAAAGGCTACCGGTTCCGCTTGTTAGCCCGCTCTTGTCGGCCGGTAACGATGGTGGCCGATGTTGCGATGCGTTGCTGCTTGTGACCGCGGCATAGAGGACGGAGCTCGTCGTATGATCGATGCTATCCCTATCACGCTCCCGCTGCGCGTTCTCGCCCTCGTCTGACGCATTAAGCCTGTCGCCGTTCTCCGGCTGCGTGCACGTGGCTGCGGTGGTGAGGTCGAATGAGGAGTTTGACCGTTTCGTTGGCAGGCGAGGAAGTTCGGATGCGTGGAAGTCCATGGTATTCGCCTGAGTCATAAGAACAAGCGTTCGGAAGCAGTTTTCCACCGAGCGCGGCGCCTTTGCGGTCGTCTCGAAGTACGGAACCTTTACGATGCGCGCAAACGCCTCGCCATGATCGCGAGGAACTTCGCGCCGTCTTGACCTATCATAGAGGGAGCGTGAGCAATTGACAAATTGAGGTATTTCCTCAACATACCCTCCAATACGATCGATTTGGTTTCCTACAATTAAACAAGGGAATTTGGTGGTCTTCTTCACCAAAGCCGCCATCCTCCAAAAGGCCCAAACGGCCTCAAAGGTCGCCCGATCCGACACATCGTAGCAAATCATTACCGCGTCAGCAGCGGCTACAGAGGTGCACCATAATGCAGATAGTTCCTCGGAGCCGCCCACCTAGAAGCAAAACATTCAGTGTCCACCCATTCACAAAAAGGGACAGCATACCTCCATAATTGTTATCAGTGCTCTATGTCGCGCCACCCTCTTCAACTCTTCCATCACAGCGGCACAGTCGTCCGCGTCGGCAAGATCTTCCGCCCGGAGGGAGCGCCGGGCTTCGTCCAAAGCTGCCTTGTCGACCACATCGGCAGTAGACGCAGATAAGATGCCAGCGGTCGAGTCAGGAAGCGATGGAAGGACGTATTGCATCGTCCTAGTTGGCCATGTCAGCTTAATACTTTCAGCATGCATGCAAACACATACCTCGCGTCTTCGACCGTCGGCTCGTATGGGGCTATAGGGGCGTCTCCAGCCGCAGCGAGGCCATGCAATGGCTTCCCTGAAACGACGCGCCCTTGATTCCGGAATCCGCCGGCCAGAAAAGTGCGGATGAGCTCGGTCTTCCCGCTCTTGCGGGCTCCCTGAATGCAATGAATGCGGTTGGCGCGAAGGTCCGACGAAGATGTTCATGCTCAACTCACGATAAGGAGGATGGACATGGCGGTCGCATCGCGGCGATACATCGCGGTCTGGTGGGCTCAGTGGGGAATTGGGCTGACCATGCACCGAGCGAATTGAACAGGGGACTGAGCAGGCGGCAAGTGGACGATGAGGGCTGTTCGGGAACCTGTAGGATATCGGACGCAAGGGCTGGAGATTGCGGCGGCCAGCGGAATGGGCGAGGGTGAAGAGGAGGATCTTATGATCTTTGACGCGCCGACTGACTCAATCCCCGCCAACGAGTCCGGCATGAATGACACGCAACATCTCTTTATTAAACAATATCGCAATACGCCACGCGCCTTCAGTTCACCAGTGCCCCAGATAACACATCAAAGCCTCCCTCTCTTGCTCCTCGCCTCCGGGCTTCCTAAACTTCAGGGCAAACCGGTCCGTCAAAATAGGCGGCTGGTCTTGAATCCACGCCGGGGTGTTCCGCTGGTCCGCAGGGTACCGCAACGTGTTGTCTGCCTCGACAAACTCGAACCCAGCGGAGGTTATCTCGTTCACAACCCACGTCTCATCGATGCGATGCAGGTCCTTCGCGTATGTGCACTGGCTGCCATCGATGGCTGCATGGTCGATGACCACCAAGTGACCTCCGGGGCGCAAGAGTCGGTAGCACCACTGGTTGAATGAATTGACATCGGCCTTCCCGCCTAGCTCGGCCTCGGCATCGTGATAGTTTACGTACGTGAAAATATGGTCAAACATGTTCTCCCAGCCACCCCATGGCTGGGTGCATCCGGGGCAGCTGGGATCGCTGCACATCGGTGGAACCTGCGAATCACTTAGCACAAACCCTCCAACGTCGAAAGTTCGTACCGGTGGAGTCGGATTGCCGAAGTCGCTAAAGAAGAAGCGCAAGGGCCCGTTCTAAAGATGTGTCAGCCAGTTAAACAAAAGCCAAATCAACTTTGACTTACAGGGTTAGTCCCATTTGGGTTTTGCGTCTTATCGGGTAATGCGAGGCGCATCTGAACCTTCGACTCTAGCACGCGGTCAGTGCACTTGTAGCGCGAAACAACAAAACGCTACCTGCAGAAAGCCTCCAGGCGATCATGTTCTGACACCAAATAGGCAGCTTGGTCTGAGTTGTGAACAAGGTCGACCAGTAGCCGTCCCAGGAGGAGAAGTCGAGGACGCGGTGGTCCGGCTTGATGTCCAGAAACTTGAGGATCTGCAGTGGCGCTCGCATTTGATCCCGCGTCCGATCCAGAGGCGTGCGGCTGGGCGACTGGAGCACTCGCGTGGGATGCACCGCCAGGTCGGTGGCAGCGTCATGGCCAGCGCCTTTCTGAATCTGCTTCTGGTCCGGCGTGTTGGTTGCCGCTGGCGATGGCATCGAGTTCATCCCGTGTCTGCGTTCCCAATGTCGTCAAAAGCTACACAGATGTCAATTTGGGGGGATGCATGGTTGTTGCAAGTGAAAACCTGTGGACCAAATGTAGCACAAAAAGGAGTTAGCTCTGTTGTAATCAAAGCTTTATTAGTTGTTCTTCGGCGTTGTGACGTTGACGAGCAACGGGGTCTATAAGCGAACCGCATGCCGTCTGGGCAGCAGAAATGTAAACCAGATTGAGATTGGTCGATTGTCGACAGTGATCTGGCATGAAGCTCGTCGCGGTCGGCCTCCAGTCCATAGGACGCCTACGTCACTACCTGTGCAGGCTGCGTCACCGCACGTGGTTCCGCGCCTGCACCGACGATCCCGACGTCAACGCCCGGAAGTGTCCGCCGGTCATCCTGTCGTTGATCTGGTTCTGGTGTCTGAATCGTTGACAGCAAGGCAGATAAAGACGAACACTATTGAGCACATCACATATATGCGAGGATGTCACTAGTGGATGCAATCGCGGACACCCGCGGGGAGCCGGTTTGCTCATATGGGTTGCCTTGTCATTTACATTTGATAAGCTGGAGTCGTCAGCGCTGATACCCAGCTCGCTGCCAATATTCGCTCTTGATCGGGTCCAGTTCTCGTTCCCTGGTAACCTGTTGGACCTAAAGGTAGCCAACAACTGGCTGGCTATGGTGTTGGAGTCGACGTCGGTGGTTCAGAAGGATGGCAGCCGGATGCAGCAGATTCTTTGGATAGACTTGGGGCAAAATCATCATGTCGAGGGTTCGTAGCGTTCGTCCGTGTTGTTTTTTGTTTCTTTTTCTAATTTTGTGCTTTTTATGGATTTTGGCTGGATATTGTTGTCCTAATATCATATTTGGTTGCTTTTCACCCAGAGGTCGATTTTGTCCCGCGTCTGAAGAACGACCGGACGCGTAGGTTGTTCATGGACCCGTCGGCGAGGCATCTCATCATATCTACGGAGTCGGGTGACAGCTACTACCTGTACAAGAAGTGGAAGAAGCCGAAGCACTTGACAAAATTTCGGGTTAGTGTGCTAAAATCGCAACCATCACGACTTATTATGACTAGGGGGTCTTGATTGAGTCTATCGCGTGGGGTCGGCCGAGAAATAGCAACGACTTCTCCACCGGGACGTTGCTAATTGGCTCGAAGCAGGGTCATATCTTTGAGGCGGAACTCCAACCGACCGAAGACTTTTTCAAAAAGGAGGAGAAGTATTTTAAGCAGGTCCATTCGATCGTGGAGGACGACATGCCCATCACCGGGATCTTCTACGAGGCGTTCCCTGGCTCCACTCGGAGATACATCGTCCTAGTGACCACGCCTGATCGGCTATACCAATTCATTGGCAACTGCTCCGAGAACTCCAGCGAGGCGGGGATGTTTGGCGACTTGTTTCGAAACTACGACTCGAACGCGGGATTTCAAGAGATACCTCGTGGAGATCTGACGTCGAGTGAGCTACGCGTCTGGAGCCCATATCAGGAGGACGGATACCCCAGCAAGCCGACGAAGTTTGCATGGCTGACAGGTTTGTTAGCTTTGCTGCAGAAGCGGGAATTTAAATCCAACAGGATCCGGCATTTATACTGGCGCTCTATCGTTCGGCAGCCAGGGAGTCGGCGATACAATTATTGAAAGCGCCGTCCTTCTTCCGTACCCGATGTCAGTGACGTCGCCTGACTCAGCCGCCGAAATTCCTACTTTTATCGCGTTGAGCGAGTTCCACTTCATCCTCTTGTTCAAAGACCGCGTCAAGGCTGTTTGCGAATTAAATAGCGAGCTGGTGTATGAAGAAGAAATACCGCTGGTACGGTTTTCCTTGTTGACTGCTTGCTAAGTATCCGAAGAGCCATGGCGAGTTTGTAATTGGCATGACGACGGATGTCCTGAAGGGGACGTTGTGGGTCTTTACCAATATGGTTTTGTACGAGTTGCTCATCACGGAAGAGGATCGCGATGTCTGGAAGCTTTACCTTAAAAAGAGTAACTTTGACTCTGCGATGACGTACGCCAAGGTTTGATGGCCGCTGCGCGCATCTTTGGTCTGACAATTCGCTAGACGGAGGCCGACCGCGATGTGATCGTGACGACGCAAGCTGAGTTCTACTTCAACCAAAAGCGATACCAACTCTCAGCAAACTACTTCGCGCAATCGTTATCATTAAGCTTCGAAGAGGTCGCCCTACGGTTCCTCGAGCAGAATGAAACGCTAGCGTTGAAACAATTCTTGCTGAAAAAGCTGGAGAGGCTGAAGCGCTCGGTAAGGATGTTTGCTGTCTTCATCTTCTCAATCATTTAACAGGAGATAACGCAAACTACCCTACTTTGTTCTTGGTTGACGGAAATTTACGTTAACCAGCTGAACACGCTGCAAGACAATCTGTCATCTTTGGAGGCAACCGAGGGCTCGACGGAGAAGAAAGTATCGGCGGAAGAATACCAGCTGCTAAAGGATGAGTTCTATCTCTTCTTGAAGAACTACAAGGATCGTCTCGATATCTCGATATCTTACAACATCTTTGAAAGTCATGGGCGGATAGAAGAGTTGCTTTACTTTGCCGAGGCGATCGGCGACTTCGAACGGGTGGTTGTTCATTGGACGACGGAAAAGAAATGGGTCAAGGCGTTAGAATTCATTAATAAGCAGGTACGGTTGTCATTCTCTAAGATGCAATTTAACACAATGGTCAGAACAATATAGACTTGCATTATAAGTTTTCCTCCGTGCTGATAGAGGGGGCACCCTCCGAAACTGTGAATCTATGGATGAAGGAAACCAAGTTGGACCCACGGAACCTCTTGCCCGCTTTGCTGAAGTACGAGCTCTCTTCTCCGGTCGGACAGAACCACGCCATCAGATATTTAAACTACGTGATCAACAAGCTTGGGAACGTCGACCCCGCCGTGCATAACTACTTGTTGTCACTTTACGTCTCCCAAGCAACACACGATAACGAGCGGGGCTTGCTCGACTTTATATACTCACAGAAGGAGAGACCGTGTTATGATTTGCAATACGCCCTTCGGATATGCAGCAATCAAGGGTTGAAACAGTCGTGCATTAGCATATATTCCCTTATGGGGCTGTATGAACAAGCTGTTAGTTTAGCACTTAAGGTGAGATTGTCGAGGTGTGCGGGAGCTGAGAAAATATGCAGCATCAAGACCTAGAGCTAGCGCAAATAAACGCGGACAAGCCGGTGGACGACGATATGTTACGGAAAAAGCTGTGGTTGCTGATTGCGAAACATGTCATCGACGAACGAAGGGACATCAAACAGTAGGTTAAAATCCGTCCATCACGCCCTTACGTCCCTTTGCAATATTAGAGCCATCAGTTTCTTGAAGAACTGTGAACTGCTAAAAATCGAGGATTTTCTGCCATGCTTCCCAGACTTTGTCCTCATCGACGACTTTAAGGACGAACTGTGCGCGGCGTTGGAGGATTACAACTCCCATATCGATAATTTGAAGAGCGAGATGGACGAAGCCACGAAAAGCGCGGAGAGCATACGGCACGACATTCGGGAACTTAAGAATAGGTGTGTTTTTTTAATACGTTATACTCGACCTTCGCTGACGTTTCGTAGGTACTCGGTCATTCCGTCGACAGAAAAGTGCTTCATATGCACAAATCCGCTGATGACGCGGCAATTCTACATATTCCCATGTCAACATGTGTTCCATCACGATTGCCTGATGTCGGAGGTCGTGAAGTCGGTTCACAGTGCGAAGGGCAAGCGGATATTGGATTTGAACGAAAAAATCCAGCGACTATCTTTGTCGGAAAAGGCAGCGGGCAGCAAAGCGCGACAAGGCGCCAAGAGTGAATCCTTACTTGAATTTAAGGTATTTGTGCGTCAATCAATCTTATTTGGTCCTAACTAGTGCATTACAGGAGGATTTAGACGATTTAATTGCTAGTGATTGTATACTATGCGGGGACCAGATGATCAAAATGGTGACAAGACCGTTTATAGGGGAACAGGAAAATTGGTCTCTTTGAATACCAACAATTACCACTTGAAATATATATCCAGAATCAACACGCGTCGCTATAATCCCCTTATGTCATGCCTGTTTAATAGCCCCATTGATGAGGTTGTGGAGGTTGCGGCTGAGTGTTCCAGTACCCGGGTTGCTGGGCGGCGGAGTACGGGTCATAAACGGCTCCGGCTGGAGGGGAGGCGTTGGGTGCAGAAGCGGGGGCATGCGGTATGTTCGGGCCTAACGATCACGCTTAGCATCACATAAGCAGCATTACTATTCAGACAGACCTTGCGGGAAGAACCACGGGATAGGTTGTTGTTGGTAGCCGTAGTTTTGAATTTGGTAGCCCGCTCCCTCCGGGGCGCGATCTTTTCCCCAAGAGCACTAAAAGCATCGTCAGGACGACGCCAATGAGCAAGAAGGAATCTTACCCTAAGCTGACGGCCCTGCACAGCAACAGAATTGAGCGACACAATTGCAAGCGCCGCATTTTCGTGAGTGTCAAGCTTGACGAATGCGTATCCTTTATCCGCCTGCATACGGACTTCCACGATGAAGCCGAACTGAGAGAACAGGGGAACAAGCTCGTTCTCTTTGTTCCGTGACATCAGTACAGCGATACTGAAAGTAAACTTTACGTGTTGTGGTCGGGGTGATGTTCCCGACGTAGATGGTAGTGTTGTAAGGAGGTGTCTGCGCAACGACCGTCTCGTACCGTTGACCCTGTTCGCCTTCTAAAATCAGCATAAGTCGCGTTTGTCGCGCCAACCTTGTCGGCCAACGTCGTGCCGGCCTGGAAGCGCGCCCTGAGTCTTCTGGTTGGCCCAGTTCACTCGTATAGGCCTGCTACCCAACCACTCTGAGTTCATCGTGTTGATTGCAGACTCCGCGTCCTTTGTCACGTGAGCACGAGAACACGCGTTCGCCACCATCACGTACCCCTTTGTCCCTAAACGCGACAAACCCGTACCCGCGTGACTTTCCGGTGTTGGGGTCCCACATG
Source organism: Irineochytrium annulatum (assembly GCA_027600665.1). Classification (NCBI taxonomy): domain Eukaryota; kingdom Fungi; phylum Chytridiomycota; class Chytridiomycetes; order Chytridiales; family Chytridiaceae; genus Irineochytrium; species Irineochytrium annulatum. The sequence goes on along the minus strand of JADGJL010000181.1, from coordinate 11,767 downwards.
ACGCGTGCATCCCTGAGCATTCAGTCTCCAACCGCTCCGGAGAGGTACTTACGACATGGACCCGAAGACACTAAAGGCCTTCGCCAGGACCTGATCCGTGACCTCGGGACTCAGATCGCCAACAAAGATGTGGAAGTGCGACGTCAAATCCTCCTTGGTCGCGTTGGAGCTGTTGAAAGCCCAGTTCACCCGAATCTCCTGTGGGGTCACAAGTGTGAGTCTTCCGAGCGCGACGACGGACCCAAACACCCACCGAGCTGAAGATCTTCTTCCCGTTCAGGGTCTGGAGCGCTTGATCAGCATGGGCGTGGTCGCGGAACTCGACAAAGCCGTAGTTGAGGGCCACGTTGGGGTACTTCATACAACACGATCAGCACATGGTGACTCGAAGCAACTCACGTTCTTGTTCTCATGCTGCTGAAGGATCTTAACCGACTGGATGATGTCGTTCGCGACACCCAGCGTGAAGATTTGGTAAAGCATGCTCTCCGTGACGCGCGGGTCCAAGTTGCCGACATACTGAGTTCAGGTGGTCAGCATACCGCATGCAAGCTGAGAACGCGGCTCACGAGCTTCTTCTCTGCGGAGTTGACCGGTGTGGGCGGGCCGCGGGGTTGGGAAGGCATCGTCGCCATGGGGTCGGTCCCCGGAGGCCCTCCAAGATCCATGTTGTCCTCAACCTTGAAAGTCTCCGAAAACTGAGCGAGCGCGAGGTCAAAGCCGAGTGGGAGACCGACGCGTGACCCGACGCGTCGGAACGCGTAGTGTTTACTTCCTACCAATCTGTATTAATGTACACACTGGCTGGGGGACCCTATTCGGGCGCCGCCATCAGTGTGGAAGACCTTAGCCCGTTATTCACATCCGAAATTTCCTTTGAAGGACAAAACGCGACCTGTAGGTTGTTGAACACCACACGAGATGAGCAGCCGCCGCGTCGACTAGTAAGGACGATCAAAAACCTGGTTTTGATGTGTTGCGGTGAATCGACCCTGAAGCATTTTGTCTCTATTACAAGCCTCTTGTGAAAAAGTAGAAGTGCATTCGCCATGGTCGAAGACCGCAAGGAAGAGATTGAAGCAGGTGCGCGATCCTTACAGATATCCCCGTTTACGACTTAGGCTTTACTGATTCCATTGCTGCAGAGTGCGCGGAGAGCCACCACTGCCATTCGCTCAAGGACACGCTGGCGAAGTGCGAGGAACGGGTCAACAGCGGCGAGGCTGCCGGCGAGACGTGCGTGGAGGAGTTTTTTGACTTGATGGTGGGAGAGCGCTTGCTTCCTTGCTTGAACGGCCGACGTGAAGCTCTAATCCTTGTTCGTTTGGGTAGGAGTGCGTGAGTCACTGTGCAGCGCCGAAGATCTTCGCCACCCTCAAGTAGACGTTCTCCTCGGGGTGCCCATTTATATCATTGCGTGTTGTTTTTCAACATGAGTTGAGCGAATAAATAACTTTATATTGATGTTTACTTCTATGTTCGCCCCCTTGTTCTGCTGTTTACTGCATGAAGTCGTTCGGATCGATCGCTCCGTTGACCTTTCTTAAGACCATGTGGAGATACGCGTTTCTCGCTTGGTGGTTTGGTATCATATCCGAAGTCTGTAGCAGTCAGATGCTGAGCTAATAGCGACTTCTTACCATTTCGAAGCTCGTCAGTTTGTTAATCAACACCTTCACTTCCTGCTTGTCCTTCTCCATATCAGCGGCAAAGTGTTGTGCATCTCCAGAATGGTCCGTGTGATCTTCACGCCCGTATTCAAAGAATCTCCATGCTAGGAGCAAGCAGTGATCGATAATGTCTATAATGCAACAATTAAACGCGACTAACCCTGCCAGGAGGACGTACAAAGCGATGAGAATATGTCGCTATTCTTGCGCTTTAACATGCGCTTTAGTTCCCGCGCTCCCAGCTGCTGCCGTTGCGACGCTGTCAAGTCGTTTATGAATTTAGCGTCGGTTCTTCGCACAATCTGGCAGAAAAAGGCGGTTAGCAAGCTTAATATTCAAGGCAAAGGTCTTACAGCATTGATTTCATCCACTGGAAGACGGTGCACATCGGCCAATTTCAGCCGCAAATTCTTTTGCTCATCGATCGCTTGGAAGAGAAGACTAATGGCGGCTTGTAGATATTTCGTCATAATGGAGAACGGTAGCCTCGGTGTGTCTACAATTGTCGCAATCAGACAAGGCCGCTGTTAAACAACTTACCGTGGTCAGACCTCCGTGCTATCATCTCTGATCTCCGGTTGGAAAATATCAAGTGAAGATTCAAGCGATTAGAAGAATTTGCTTTTTAAAGGTTAGGCTCCACTAATTAACAGGTCACTTACAATAGTCTGGACTCGTGACATGTTCGCAATATGACAGCAAACTCCTACACATTTCAAACACGTGTTTACGATCCTCGTCTTCGTTACAACAAATTAGCAGTCTGATCACACACCCCCTTCCACGAAGAGAAGAACAAATAAACGGAACTTACAATCATTGGTATCTTTATCATCGGGTATAGTTGATAGCAAGGGAACATACCGCGCGGTTAACGACAGTAGTATACTATGGAACGACGAATGCCCAGGGCCGGCAAGCTATAAAAGCAATATTAGCAACTAAGTAAAAGGTCGTCCTGCGAACCTCATGCTCCATTAAACCCCTATTACTCGCCAAAAAGGATAACAATGACACCGCAAGAGCCAGCTCCGCGTTGCTTTCTTTCGTGGCATTTGACTTGTTCTTCAGAATTGCCTTTAGGGCTTCCTTGTGGCGTTGAACGAACGCGGAAATCTAAGCGTGAAAATTTAAGTAGAAGTAGCACACAGCAAGCGACAGAGAACGTACGCGTGTGACAACCGACTTGTGATCTCGACCTAAGTGGCTTACGATCGTCAGGAGTAGATCTAGGACGGGGGTAACGATGTAGTGGTAGGTCTCCATCGATTGCGGCGTAAAAGAGTCCGATTCTGAAGAAAAGTTTGAGATCCGAATTCGATGGCAAAATATCGCTCTCACCTGTGTAATCGGACTCTATCTCCGGGCGTTGATCGATGAATTTACAGTCCGCCAGGACTTCGATTAACCCACTTTCAAGCAATTTCTCGACGCCTTCTCCTTGTTGGGCGATTCGCAAGAGAAGGTTCATTTTGGCTTGGTAGATGAAGAGAGTTTGCAGACTTTCGGCAGCTGCGAGCACGTTAATTACTAACTCTATGCATTAAATCAAACTCACTTGGTTCAACTCGCATTATCATTTGCAACCCCGGATCTTCCCTTTGGGCGAGGACACGGACGAAGTCGCTGAGGAAGTTCCTCTTCACCATGAAGTTGATGACACGGCTTGGGTTTTCATGACTTGATAACGCGCACAGAACCTCCAAGACGGAAAAAGCTACCGTTTTCCACAAGCCAGAACCGTCGGCTGCATCGCGACATAGCATCTCCAGGAATCGGTCGCCGTAATTACTTATAACGCTTAAATTGCTAGTGAGCAACGTCGATCTGTAATCGTCGATGTCCATTTCAGACTGATGCCATTTCCTGTGCTCCGTCGGCTTCGACACGCTTTCCGCCTGCTCCAATTCGTCCGGCTGCGAGTAGTAGCAGAAGTGCAGTAAACCAGCGTAATAATTGCCTCGAAGAGCGCTCGTCGACCCAGGCTTTAAAATTCCGTTAAGCAAGCCGCCCAACACTTGTCGCAGCGAATCAACAGGAAGTCGAAGCGATTGTCGGGTCATGTTCGACTCGGTCAGAGCCGTTTGAATGATAATTTGATACGTTCGGTCTTCTCGTAGACGCCATAGAAGTGCAAGGACGACTTGCGATAACGCCTCCACCATGTCGTTGGCGGCATTCCCATCCGGAGGGCTGAGTTTAGGGAAAATCGTTTGCAAAAGCTCATGCACTCTCCGCTCTCTTGAATCAGATGGTAGCAAATCAAACCCCTCGCCCATAGTAACTTGCAAAATTTGCGACCACCCCTCCACACAATGAAGGCGGGCGCCTAAGCTCTCCACAAAAGCGTTAAGATCAACAAGGCCCTTTAAAACTTTCCCAATTTCTTCTTTCAAACGATTGCGCTCGTGAATAGAGGACAACGCTCCGCTTTTCTCAAGATGCCGTTGCCGCATAATGAGAAGGCTATGGGCGGCCCTGACATCGTAGACTAGCATTCCGTATTCGTCTCTCCCGACACACGCATTCAAATCGACATCTCGGAAGCTGTGGAGCTCAATGTTCACGTCCCCGCCTTTACTGAAATCGATCGAGTTCAGAATCTCCAGCATCTTCGGAAGAGGTTGATCAAAGTTCGAGCCGCCTTCTGTCGTTGAATTGATATACAGCAAGTCAAGAAGCCGTTGAGCTTGCGACCGTTGACCCCCCAGTGTCGTGATGTGAAGCTCCATCGCAATAAGTTTCATAAGCCATGCTCGCTGATGGAGCTGCGCCGTTCGGCTTGCCAAATCGTCGTGTTCGCGAAACGTGGACGTACGCGCAGTTGCAACAGCTCCATCTACTGGCATATTCTGCAACTGCTGGTACACAAAGTCTTCGTTTGTCCGCAAATACCGCATTGTTACCGACGAGGTCGACGGAGCAGCGCATATGAGGAAGACGAGTTGATAGCACTTTTCGCCGAGTTTTGGGTGCGTAGCATACAACGGCCGCCCTATGTCCGTCTCACTTCTAATTTCCATTGACAGCGATGAGCTCACGTTCGACACCCGCAACAGCCGAACAATCGCATGTAGGCAGTATTCAAGACCGTTTCGAGAGTCGGGATACACAATCTGAACGTCTCGATTCGATTGTTCCATCGTATACCCCAATAAATAGTGCGCGACCGTCGGGAAGGGACGATTATCGGCGACGTTAGCATTCAGCAGGTTCAGAATCTCCAACCGAATGTCGTTCGCGAGTCCAGGGACATCAGGTGCAACGCTTCCACGCCGCTCTTGAAGCAAGAGGGACAAATCCAAATCGTCCCACGACGGATGGCCATCAGAAGACCGGGAAGCATCCCCGGCGGCTTCAGGCTCATCAACGTCCAAACGTTGAACGACTCCGGATATGATCTGATTGCTTTCTTCACTAAAATGCAATAGGTTGACGAGCCTATTAAATCTCCCGTTCGGCTTCAGGGCTGTGTCGATCGAGTTAAATACCGGTGAATCCGAAAGGATAATCAAAATCCGCACGGCCAGCAGACAGATTTCGTCGTTTATGTGGCTGTTGACGTACATTACGATGTGGATGGTGACTTTATGGTGGTAAGCTAGCAGGTTATCCAGCCCCGTCATCGATGCAGTCACTCGGGAATTTTCACTCTGCGCAATCACGTCCAAAAAAATCGTCTGATACTCCAGAACGCAAAGCACGATGCGCAAAGCCAAGCAAATAGACATTCCGAAGGGAGGGCATCGTTTTCCAAAGGTGTTTAGGGCCTCGACGCCGTTGGTTAAGATATCGAAGAGCCTTTTCATCAGAGAAGAGCCCGAGAGGACGCGGCACATAATATGAAAAGCTGGGTGCGAGGAGAAATCAATTCTAGCGCTTTCGGAGGCCAAATCGCCCTCGGCCGGTGTATTTAGAGATGCTATATACGCCCTGAAGCTCTTCAAACACTGATCGAATATGAGAAGACACAACTCGATCATCCTCCATCTTTCCTCGGTCGAAGCAAAAACGCGGTTATGGATTTTCAAAAAAACGTCCTCGACGACAAACTCAACGTAGTGAGTTATCGACTTGTAATCACCCGGAACTGCATCATCTTCTGAGGCCGGCATCGGCGTTGCACGCAAGAGCACATTCAGGAGCGTGATAAATGCGAGAGTTTCGGGGTAGGTCTGATTCTGACATTCGATCTGGTTCATATCGAACCGAATTCCCTCGCTGCGGGAACCGGACGGAGCATTCCCATACTGATGAGCACCAAGGATACCAGATCTCGGTACTACCTCCGACATGTCGAGTTGTCGCCATACGTGAGGTACGATTTCCGTGGTGGTCGCGCGGTCAGTTGGAATGCAAAAGGCAGCTATACTTTCGAACAGCGACGCCTTTAGCTCGACAGGAATTCGCCGGTTCAATAGGCTAAACAGAGTATTGATCGCCTGCAGCTTCGTGTTCATGTACAGAGTCATCCGCGCAACAGATGACGACTTCACGACTTCCCGAAGCAAATGCAAAAACGCCCTCTGAAGGGCGACTTCTTCGGGGTGCATCTCACTGTCAGGCCTTTGACCAAGGTTCTTCGCCGCAAGGTCGAGAGAGCGAAACGCTTGCTCCCACGACAGCCGATTTTTGTCCGTGCTCATGAATTCCAAGGCCTTCTGAGCACATTGCTCTCCCGTGCCCAACGACGCCAACAGCTCGAAGAAAGCGCGCAGGAGCTCGTTGCTTTTCAGATCCATCATAAACCGGAGGAACTTTGTAAGCTCCGGATCTGTCCAAAATACCAAGCTCTGATTTGGTCGATCTCGGTATAGCACGCTGAGTAGACTCAAGAGATGTTCGAAACACGACGCGTGACTTGAGACCTGGGAGCCTTCCCGACGGGAGGATTCGGCATCCTCAGCGCTGTTCTTTAACGTTCGAACTAAACGGCCCATGTGCTTTAAAAAATGTATCAGCATTTCCTCTATAATCCGATACGCATGGTCCTGCCAGCCATCAAAGTCATTGAAATCAGCAATCCCGTTGTTCTGGTAGTCATTTGACTGCATTCTAAAGATAGGAGTTTCCAATAAGAACAAAAATGGAGACGCCCTCAAGCCCTTTTCGACACGCGAGTCTAGCGATTCAACAAGGCCGATCTCCTGCTCAGCAGACGGGTGGACAGAGCGGAAGCGCTTGACATGCAGCGCAAACTGGAGTCCGATTGTTTCTTGAAGAGCGACACTAGGAAATCTTGCATTTGGTCCCCAAATAGCGGCGCCAAGCTTTGTCAAATAGGCCACGTGATTGGGAACATCTCGACTGCTTCTGCTGTCGGAAGAACCCATCGCCGACAGTAAAGACATCAACAAGTATGTTGATACCGGGTCTGCCACGTCTGCATCCTTGTGATAGTTGACCAGCGTTAAAACTTCGGTTGGCGTCAATTGAATGTAAGTCGATATGAAGAAGTACAATGAGGCCATCGCAATTCGACATTTCTGCAGAAATTCGAGGTGTAGGGTGATGGGGCCGTCGGGAATTCCCAGAGTCTTCAATTTGCTGCCAGTCAAATGCCCTGGCACTTGCTGATCGTCCTTAATCGCCGTTATAGCGTTTTTTAATTCTCGAGTCATTCCGATCAACTTTTCCGCCCAAGATTGCTCCCTTCCGTTCTTGTCGGCGCCGAAAAGCTCGTTCTCAAAGTGAGCAAAGATATTGCGGGACTCCTTTGGCACATTGTTGTCGTTGGCGCCTTGAATAACTAACTCGACGCAGTCCAGCACCATAAGCCTCTCGCGGTGATAGTACATGACAGCCGTGTCGACTATCGTGCCATAGGACGTGACGCCATGCGTCGCTTCCATCATCAGCACTATGGCGGTGTCCTCGCTGACATTGAGAAGGTCTGAAACCTGCTTAACCATGCTGGTGAACTCTGCATTTGCGACGTGATCTCTCCGCCCGTCAATGGTAACAAGTCCTAAAAGTGTTAGCTGTGAAAAATAAACGCGGTTCTCACCTTGGTTGAGTTCTTTTCTACGCGCTTCGTTTTTCGGCTCGACCTCGAAGAGCTTGTGGAAGGACCTCCGCAGGTTAGACAGCTTAAACTGTAGTTCCTTTAGGGTCTGGGGTTCTGGCTTGCGATATGCGGCGGCGATGAGCGCCTGCACTTGCTCGCTGGACATCGTTGATGTCCGATGGATGTGTTCGTACTGCCCGCGGTCTTAATCCTTCCGTGCGTCTAATTATCAGTAGATCATGAGTAAGGCAGCTGTGACTCAATGTATTGGAAGTGAGATAATACGGGTAGTAATACTCTCGCCGAATGATCGTTTCCCACAGAGCTTAAGAGACAAATGTGAAAATGGTACAACTCGTATGACGTGACATCCAAAAGAAATAGAAAATGTATATCGTGAAAGGCGGTGAAGACAATGCGCCATCTATAGTATTGTGCAACCGGACCTGTCAGGTATATAAGTCAGACACAACAGACTTCATCACAACACAAAGGACGTACTTTTGCTTCTTCGTGAACTGATTCTCAGCAACAAATTCGGGCCGCGTGGGTTGGGTTAAGGGATCGGGTGTCGACGTCACGAACGTGAGCATGCTGAAAGGAGAACAGAAAAAATAACATGGGTGAGCATACGCTCAAGATCTGACCCCAGGTCGTCCCCCAGGTATGACAGCAAAAGTAGGCTGCAGCACTCACGCTTTGCTGGCCTCCGAGACCTTGATCCGGGGCAGCTCATCCTCCTGCTTCAGCCGCTCGTTGAACTGGAGCAGTTTCTGCACATCGAAAGAACAATTGTAAGCAACCGCCCAGCGTCGATAGTCCTGACCTGGTACTTGAGCTCCGACATGCCTGGCTGTTCCTCGTAGGCGGGCGGCGACGGAGTATGGAGGCGCGAGGCAAGGCGGGCTGTCAATCACGACCAATTATTTGTTTGGCGATCGACGCACAGACGCACTCTATGCAATGACTCTCGATTCGGCCATCGCCCCTGTTTCGCGCGACGAGCTGCTACTGTCTGGGCGGTGCAGTAACAGAGGTAGCGATCAATTGAAGATTTTTTAGCGAGAATGTCAGGAAGGAGGACAGGCACGGTGAAATCTGGAGACGTTGCGTGGGCGATATCTGAGCTAGACACTATTCGGTTAAGAGATCAAACCCTCAACCAGGTAGAGTTGCTAGCATCTGCGTGCTGTATAATTTTGGTAAACACGCTATGTGGATTTGGAGGCAAGAGTAGAGTTGGCCATAAAACATCCTCCAGTCCTTATTCGGCGCGAGCGCGAATCTTTCATAGGACCTCATCCAGTGTCAAGTGAACACTGGCTTAAGCACCTCCCCGCATATTTTGCTCACATTTTGGAAGTTGTGAATTGGCACCCCCCATTCCTCCACTCTTCGCTCAAGGACCCCCGGCCGCGATGTTGCCGTTCGCCGTCGTCCTGGTCACGGCCACTCTGGCCACTGTCTCACTCCCCACCTTAGCGGAGAAGTTGGTCCTTCATGGCATGGTATTGCGATCCTAATTCGCATTGCAGCATTAACAGGTTCACGATTGCCAAGACTTTGCCATCGGACCACTCCCTCCAGCAGACGCTCATTAAGCAAGCCAGCGCTCTTCGGTAAATAAATATCTCTCTTTGTGAAGCCGCTTGATGTCTGATGCAGCGTCCTTTCACATGCATTAGGCGAAAGTACGCTCCCTTGGACTCCTCGGGCCGGAAACGGAGGGCTACCGCATCGCCTGTTGGCCTAACGGACGAGGCCGATGCCGCCTACTTTGCCAACATCACGTTGGGCACTCCGCCGCAGAAGGTATGAATGATGTTGTTGCTTCTTACGTGCACACACAAGCTCATGGCCTATACAGTTTCAGGTGACGGTTGACACGGGGTCCTCCCTTCTCTGGTTGGCCTCAAGCGACTGCTCTACTTGCAACAATTCCAATGTGTATAACGGCGCCCAATCCTCCACCTTCACCCCGAATACCACCACCGCCACAGAGTCGATCGTCTACGGCTCCGGATCCGTCGCGGGCCGCCGCGTGCGCGACACACTGACTATGGGTGGGATTTCCGTCCCAAATCAAGTGTTCTTGGCCGTCACGCAAGAGGACTCCGTCATCGCGTCTCAAATGAGCGGCGACTATGATGGGCTAATGGGCCTCGCGTACGATGGTGGAATAGGCCCCGGCGGTGGCAACGAGACAGCCGTGTCCAATATGGCATCGCAGCTTCAAGAGCCGATATTCGCGGTTTGGTTAAACGGCTCGGCTGACTCAATGACTTACTATGGGAACGGTGGAGAGATCACGTTGGGGTTTGCCGATAACCAGCACTATCAGGTAGATCGAGTTCAATTTTCTAATGTACTTATAACGATTAGGGACAAATCACTACCATGCCGGTCGAGCCGATGCCGGCCATTCGCTCATCTTACTTTTGGGCAGTGGCCGCGCAGAATGTGACAGTCGGGAACGGCCGGCCGGCGGTCCCCTCCTCGGTGTCGGGTGGTAGCTTCGCGATTTTAGATACGGGCACCACGCTCGTCGGCCTCGACACCGCCACCTTCGAGGGCACGCTCAGGGCGCTGCAGAGCTCCGGTCTTTCCCTCTCGCAGGTCCAACAATCCGGGTCCGGTCAATCCGGCATCTTCACTCTACCGTGCAAACAGGCCCTTCAAGCGCCGGACGTGGTGTTCGGTTTTGGCGGGTCGACGTTTGCTCTGCCGTGGCAGGATTACGTGCTTAGTGACGGCGAGTCTTGCTTTCTTGGATTTATGGAGCTGCCAGGGGACGTAGTCCCACGGACGAACGTCTGGATTCTTGGTGACGTTTTTCTGCGAAGGGGAGTGTTATAATGATTGTCTTGTAGCTTCCTTCCTAACCCTATCTATGGAACAGGTGGTACAGCGTGTATGATTTGAGGGGAAAAGTGGGACTGGCATTGGTGGCAAACGCGACGTTCACAGAGAATCAGCCGACTATAGGCGGAGGAGGTGGGCGTGGGTCAAGGAGTGGTGGCGAGCGTGGAGTGGGGAGAGGTGGTGTAATGGCGATCGTCGGCGTGCTAGCGTTTGCAAGCCTTTTTTGCTAATTAGGGTCACTTGCGCTGGATTCTATTCTTTACTAAATTATACCTATCCTTGCATGGTCATGCGCTCCTTCCTTCACCTGCCGCTTCTATATTTTGACCAAACTGCAACGATGTATCTTATACCGCTGACTTCGTAGGCATGCCTTTAATGTCGGGGTACCGACGTCGATCGGGTTAGAACTAGGTGGAGATGTTGGGCAAGGTGATAGGGTAAACCATAAGGTTCAGGCACCTCCTTCCTCGCTTCCATGGCCGTGGGCCTCAGCTGGAGCACCTGCTGCTGCGGGTGCTGCGTCTGCTGCAGGCGTGTCTTGGGAATATGCTGCTCCCCGGTTAACCGAGGTAACAACTTAGCAGCTCCGCGATATCCTCCCCCACACGCTCATTAGCGCTATGGTCGAAGCGCTCTGAGAGGGCGCCATTCTTTCATCGCACATGATGTACCTTCCCCACCCAAAACGTCGAGTTTGAATTGCATTTGATCATAGCGGCGGTGCCGGGCCGAGTCGAGGGGGAGTCCTTATTAGGAAGCAGCGGCCTGCAGAAGTTGGAAGGGTTTACGCTGGTGTCGAGTCAATCTGCTGATCTTGAAGATTTACAGGTTTACAGGATCGCCGTAGACAACCCATGCGTAACTACGCCGCGGCCAGTGCCATCCGGCGTTGTGACGCGCTGTGAAGGCATCATACTGTCCTTAATCGATTCGGACAGTACTTGATCTCTGAGCTTGCACGCCTTTGCTAAGGAGAAACCCCCTCTGAAGGCGCGCTGTTATTTTCCACGCTCTCTACGCTCCTATGGAGGTTAAACGTGTGTGCAAATATATCTCAATATGGGTAGATGAAGCTCTGTGCATTTTATGTATCAGTCATTTGATGAAAGGATTTCCACTCCCACTCGACGACGCCTTCTGAAACATCAAGGGTCGACTGCTATCAACTGGCACGAAGTTAGCGTTATTCGCGACTGCCCCGAAGCCGTTACGCCTGCCCCCACCC